>JASDQU010588646.1:9165-26258 GCA_032191745.1 Picea mariana
CACCTTCTCACACTTAAAAAAAATCCATCTCTACCCCCTTCTCTCTTTACCTCTTGCATATAACAGTCTCTCTCTCACTCCATGTATCCCCCTCCATCTCTCTCCCCCACTCTCCTTACATTTCTCTATTTTCTTCTATCTAAATCCCATTCCCTCTCTCCACCTTCCCTTCCTCTTACTCTATCTCTCTTTAACCACCCCCTCTCTCTCCCTCTCCCTCTATCTCACACACTCTCTTTGTATTCCCCTCTCCCCATATCACACTCTCTTTATTCCTCTCTCTCCACCATGACATAGAGATATTTCTAGACTTATACCATGACTTAGACCTATATGATGACCATGAATGTCGACCATAAAATAGACATATATCTAGACCTAGACCATGACCTAGACTATGAAATAGAGCTAGAGATAGATTTCTACCATGACCTAGATCATTACCTAGATCTTAACATATACCATGATCTAGCCCATGACCTAAACCCCCCTAGATCCATATAATCCTAGAAATAACCTATACTCAAACATTAACTCCCTCCAAACTCTATCCCTAAGTTAAACATGAATATACCTCTTGTTAAATTCCCCACAAGCCTTACACCCACATATTGATTATCTAACCATTTCTTTATGCTTAAAAACACTTTCAATCCTAAGCCCTTAGGTCCCAGTTGTCCCCAAACCCCTATACATATTTATTCATAAATATGTTTGGTTTATAGTAAATTCTATATATGTTGAATTAAGAGAATGCACATGCTCTTGTGACTTAAAGTCCTTATGGTTGTGCACTCATCCACTCACAACAGGCATGTGTGTGTGTTCTTAGAACCCACACACGTTTTAGGAATGTGCATGTGTTTTAGGAATGCACAAGCGTTTTAGGAATGGCAACATGTTTTAGGAACATGTACGCATTGTAGGAATGGGCATGCATTTTAGGAATGGGAACAACTTTTAGGAATGGGCATGCATCTTAGGAGTGCATACGGGTTTTAGGAATCCGCACACGTTTTAGGAACATGCACATCTTTTAGGAAAGCTCATGCGTTTTAGGAATACACAAACATTTTAGGAATGTGCACACATTCATACTGGGCATTTTTATGTGTCAAGAACACTCGATAGATTCGTAATATACCTTAATTTTGGCAAAAAAAAAAAAATTGTCTTCTCCAAAACATTAATCCTAATTAACTTGATAGATTCGTTCTTAGGATAAAATGATCATTTTCTCTAGTATTAAACTCTGATAAGTTTCTTATACTATGGTTACCCATTTTAATTAGCCAATATATAGGTGTCTAGGTCATGCTAATATAATCATCCATTACTCTAACATTTCTATAAGTTCTAAGCTTCCAAACATTTATATGTGTCATACTATATAGAACTTGGACTATGGAGGACTTAGGATTCATGATCCCAAAATTATTTCTTACACAAAATAATTCTAATTGTGGAGAGGAGCAAGGATTCGCGATCGAAGATATTGAGAAATTATTCCAACTATTGGATCTCGGAGTAGGAGATCCATCAAATCAGAACCTCCACGTGGTATCGCGTATCGGGGGTTCAAAGGTTGGAAGCATTTCTTTTTGACTATAGAAGTCGTGAAGTGTCGAGCGTCGAGAGATTGTGCGACACATGGCACTTTCGTTAGGTGAGGACTGCACAGTTGATAGGTGGCGCAAACATACAACACACAGAAAAGGCGGAAGTAGGGGACAGGTGGCGTACACGTGTCACCTTGGAAGGAGTCAACCCATCACTGACTTATCGTGCTTTGGGATTTCTCAAAGGAGGAGCATGAGGGTTCAACACTCCAACTCGTGAAGTCACAAGTTGTGAGTAGTGCTAGTGTTTAGCCTAGCCCATGGTTATATGTAGCAGGCATTAGCGAGGAGGAATCCATACCCGTATCGCATCTCAGGTATCAGAGGTTTGAAGTGAAAGAAGAGTCGAGGGTCTTTGACTCACTAACTCACGAGATCGCGAGTCATGAAAGGTGATTGTGTTAAGGCCTTGTTTATGGTCATATCAAAAAGGAATTGGAGAGAGGGAGTCTATTCTAGGTGTCACAGGCACATTGTACTGGTAGAGTCAACCGCCTGTTGACTTTCGCTGGTGGAGTTTTCATGGAGGGCCTGTGGATTGTGTAAATTGAGGTTCCAATAGGGACTCGAGGGAGCCTTTTCAGCTCAAGAATAATTTAAAATGATATTGAGTGGATCTCGGCCATTATATTCATGGGAAAGGTACTTGGGTTCCTTAACACAAACCCTTTAGGATTTAATCGTCCCTGATGCAAAGGTCAAAGTTTTTCCTCAGTCTGTAATTGTAATGTACCCAGTTTGAAGTTTGATTCTTGNCCTCGGCTGCGTAGTTTCATACCTACCCTAAATCTGGGCTCAAACGTTTTGCCTATGTTTAATTAATGCAAGAATCATGGCTCTTCTTTTTTGCATGTTGCATAATGAAAGTAAAGTAATATAGAATGGTTAAATTTTGACTGTCAACGGTATTCCAATATCAATATAACTTCTTCAATCAGACCATTTCATTGTACTTTCGATTCTAGTGTCGGATATAATATATAAAAAGGGGTTCCAGATTTTTAACTTTCAATTTCATTGGTATTTACGCATCTAGCATTTCGTTTACATGTTGTTGATACATACTATTGATCAATATATGATTCATATAATACGTGAACAAACATATATAATATTAACTATTTATGTTGTAGATAGTCCACTTCCGATTTGTTGTGACACCTATAAAGTTTCCAAAATAATATATATGTATAATATATAAACATATATATGATCCATAGGATTCATGTTGTCTCGTATTTCTCTTCAATTCCAAGTTATACTAGAAAGGAAGTCTCCGCTAAGTGATAAGATTTTCTGAAATTTAATTACAGAGATACACCTAAACGTTTATATATGTACAAACTTACTCAACTCTGATTATTCATAGATAGATCTGCTTAATATTTCAATCACATAAATGAACATATGCCTATAAATAGATCTATTCCTTTCAAGCACATTTATACACAGATAATCCTAACTAGAATTTTGATTACAAAGTTAAACATATCATGTAGATGGATGTGTTCTTTGAAGTTCATTCATATATAGATAGTTTTGCCTAGCATTTTAGTTTCAGGAGGAACCGTTCCCAGAATTTAGTCTTTGATTATAAACTTCATACTACGAAGATATGTCATCCATGGAATTATTTCAACTTAGCACAATTAGATTCATAATTTCAGATAAACAAATCATTCAAACAAAGCAGGAGAAGATTTACATATATGAACCAGTGCACGGGAAGACAAAGGGAACAACCACGTTCCTCCCAACCATAGAATAGGGCAACCAAAATCACTTGCCCGATTCACGCCCTAGCCTGAACATAAATCCATGAGGGAGAACTTGAAAAAGTTATCCTCAAAAATTTCCTTTAGTTCCAACAGATTCCTCTTGCCTCACACTCACTCAGTAGTGTTCATAACAGCAAGGAAAAATCAATAGTCTCCTTTCCTAGCATACTTGGCAGCGTCCTGCCTCCTCACATATGTTATTTATCAATTTGCCTAGGTCTTTTCCCTCCCTTGGGAATTTTCGCATCTTTCTAAATCCATGATTTTCAGGGGCTTCCAATGGCCAAATCATTGATTTTCCACTTGTAATAATCAGCCTAGAGGTAGTTCCAACATGTTCCCCACTCATGGAGTTATGGTCAGTTGATTTTAACATGGCTATTCCATTTGTCCTCTTGAAATCAATATAAATATTCTGTTTTTATACAAGTTTCATAGTCAAATAGTTAGTTGAGTCTAATCCGATGTCTGCCCAACAGTAATAATAATTAATTACAAATATCAAATTCGAAATTCAGAATTGCCATAAATGGAAAAAAAATTCCAAATTTGAATTTACTAAAAACGGAATAAATTTCCAGCAAATTTAAATTTCAAAAAATGTTTTATTTTTGGGGATGTCACATCTTTTCCCCCTTCAGTAAAACACTGTCCTCAGTGTTCATTCCTTTCTTGTAATAGGATTGGATGAGGTTTCCGCAAATCTCCCTCCAACTCCCAAGTGGCCTCCTCAAGACTAAAGTGCTTCCATTGCACCTTTACCTGAGCGACGGCTCTGTTCCGAAGTGCTATTTCTCTCCTGTCCAGAATGCGTAGGGGTTCCACCTGGAAATCGCCTTCGGGTTCCACCTGCACCAAGTTCCAATCAATCTTATGATTAGGGTCATGAATATACTTTTTCAGCAACAAAACATGAAATAAATTATGAATTCTTAGATTAGCTAGAAGTGCAAGTTGATATGCTACGGGTCCAATTTTTTGCTAGTATCTCGAAGGGCCCACAAAACCTGGGTGCCATCTTGGTACAGTTCCCTAAGTTCAACGATATTTTTCAGGCTTTGACCTTCAAATAAACATGGTCTCCCACTTGAAATTCCAAGTGCCTTCTTTTTTGATCTGCATAGCTTTTCTATCTGTCCTGTGCTTCTTTCAAGTTCTGTTGTACCTTCCTTACCATGTTCTCCATTTCTTGGAGAATATCTAGTCCAACCATGAGTCTGTTGGTCGGGTTATCCTAGCTAATTGGATTCATACACTTTTTGTCTTACAGTATTTTGAAAGGGCTTAACTTAGCCGAAGTTTGGTATCCATTGTTATACACAAATTCTACCAAGTGTAGGTAGTCTTCCCACTTGTTCAGTTTTTTTCTTACATACATGCGGAGCATATCCTGTATGATTTGGTTTGTCCTTTTGGTCTATCCATCCATTTTTGGGTGATAGCTCGTACTGAAATTCAAGTTAGTGTTTATCCTTGCAAACAATTCCTTCCAAAAAGCGGATGTAAATTTTACATCTCTATCTGAAACCACCATTTTAGGAATACCATGCAGTCTAAAAATTTCTCTCATGAATATTTCAGCAATGTATATAGCTTTAAAAGTAGACTTTACAGGAATAAAGTGTACAGACTTATTGAGTTTATCGATTACAACCATGATACAATCATTATGTTTCTGAGTTTTAGGCAAACCTATTATAAAGTCTAGTGATATAGTCTCCCATTTCCATTCTGGTACTGGTAATGGCTGTAATAGGCCGGCTGGGTGCTGGTGCTCGGCCTTAACCTGCTGACAATCTTGGCACCTAGCCAAGTACTCTGTTGTTTCACCCTTTATATTAGGCCAGTAAAATAGTTTTCTGAGTGT
The DNA here is from genome assembly GCA_032191745.1 of Picea mariana. Lineage (NCBI taxonomy): Eukaryota > Viridiplantae > Streptophyta > Pinopsida > Pinales > Pinaceae > Picea > Picea mariana. The sequence continues at coordinate 14,430 of JASDQU010588646.1, forward strand.
TGTTATTGTTTTCTGGTAACCTGGATGGCCAGAATACGGTTTCCTATGCACTTAGTCTAAAACAGTTAATTTTAACTTTGTTGAATCTGGTATGTAAAGTTTGTTTTTAAATAGTAATAGTCCCTTCTTGTCGATACTTAGATCTGGTTTATCTGACTTTGCTATATTGTTTTGTAATTATGCCATCATCTTCATGTAATTTTCGTCATTAATACTTTTCGTCCTTATTCTTTGTTCCAGATCACTTTCTTCCCTACTTATGTTTATCTCAAATAACCCATGGACTCTTCTGCTTAAAGCATCTGCTACTTTATTTTCCTTACCCTTGATATGCCTGACCTTGAATTCAAATTCACTCAAGAAGGATAACCATCTAGCTTGTCTTGCATTAATATCTGGTTGGTTAAACAGATACTTCACCCCGCTATTATCCATTAATAGTAGAATTTTTTTGCCCATTATGTAGTGTCGCCACATTTTTAAGGCGTGTACTACCACTGCTAATTCTAAGTCATGAGTGACATAATTTCATTCGTGTTCCTTTAATTTATGGGACTCATAACAAATAACCTGTCCTTCTTGAGTTAGGACACCACCTAATCCTTCTTTACTTGCATCAACACATACAGTGAAGTCTTTATCTGGGTCTGCTACCTTCAGAATGGGTGCAGTTGTCAATAATTCCTTCATCTTTTTAAAACGATCTTGACATTTCTCTGACCAGTTAAACTTGGTTACTTTCTTTTGTAATGATGCCATAGGGTAGGCTATCTTGGAAAATCCTTCTATAAACCTACGGTAATATCCGGTGATTCCCATGAATGACCGGATATCTGCTACATCCTTAGGTACTGACCATTCCATAATGGCTCTTGTCTTCTCCGTGTCTATGACAATGCCTTCTGCTAAAATTACATGTCCTAGATATTGTATTTCTTTTTTATAAAAGTCATACTTGTCAAATTTGGCGTACATTTGTGTTTTCTCAACGTTTGCAACACTATCCTTAAGTGTTCATCATGTTCTTCCTTCGTTTTTGAATAGACTAGAATATCGTCGATAAATACTACCACAAACTTGTCTAAGTATTGACTGAAAATATTGTTCATCAGGCACATAAACATGGTTGGTGCATTAGTGAGTCTGAAAGGTGTGCCTACGAATTCATAGTGTCCATATCTTGTCTGAAAATATGTTTTGTTTATGTCCTCATCTTTTATCCTAACTTGATGATAACAAGATTGTAAATCCAACTTTGAAATGATCTTGGCCCCACCCACTTGATCGAACATATCATTTATCCTTGGTAAGGGGTATTTGTTCTTAATAGTTATTTTTTTCAGTTGTCTATAATCGATACATAGTCTTAGAGTACCATCTTTCTTTTTCACAAAGAGGACTGGTGCTCCCCATGGTGAAACACTCAGTCTGATATACTCTTTGTCCAACAATTCTTGTAATTGTATTTTTAATTCTGTCAGTTCTGGTAGACTCATTTGGTACGATGCTTTTGAGATAGGGGCTGAACCGGGTATTAGGTCTATGGAGAAGTCTATTTCCCTTCTAGGAGGTAATTCTGGTATCCCATCCACAAACATGTCTATGAATTCACATAGGACAACAAAGTCTTCTAACTTTGGCTTATCTTCTTTTTCTAATAGATTTGTCACTTGGCATAAACTTGACATCCCTTTCTAATACATTTCTTGAGTTGCATTGCTTAAACTTGTCTGACTGATACAGATTTTGGTATGCCTTGGGTTGTTCTAACAGTGCCAAAATCATCTTTATAACTAAGTATCTTTGTATAACATTCTATTATTGCTTTGTGTTGTTCCAACCAATCCATCCTGATAATCATATCATAAGATCCTAGTGGTAGGATGTTCAGATTGGTCCTTATCTTTTGACCATCTAAGCTGAACTCAAAATCAGAGATAAAGTCAACTACTTTCCTTTTAGTACCTGTTGCTAGTTGTACAAGCCATGATTTTGCATGTTTCAGTACCTTAAGTTTATTCGACTCTACTACATCAAGAGTAATATAATTTAACATAGCTCCAGGATCAATTAAAACAAAAAATTGAGTGTCATTGATTTTACCTTAGATCTCTACCACTAAGGACTGGTGGTCAGCTTGTCGACCATCTATGTCTACATTTATCCAATTCAGGCTTCTGCCCATGTCTCCCACTGTCGAGGCTTCCTACAAATTGTGAACAACAGTTTTGTTTGCTGAAATTAAACATGGAAATTTCCTCCTTATATGAGGCTCTCCACATTCCCAACACTTTAATGGCTTGTGGAAGTTGTCCCCAAACTTCTTCGTTCCCATGTTTACCAATTTACCGCTACCTTGCACATTCAGATGATTGGAGTGAAAATCCTTCCTCGAGAAATTTTTTGTTGCATTCCAATAAGGAGCTGGCTGGTATCCCTTCTTCCGTTGGTTCATTCAATCTTGTTTCTTATCCTTCCAGGCCTTGGGAAATTATACTCGATGTTTATACTGGTCATAGCACATTTGCGCTTTCCTGAATACCTCACTCAAGGATTTGGGGTTGTCAAACTCAATTCTATCCCTGTATGAATATGGTAAATAGCTTAAGAATCTCTAGATTTTTACTTTATCCTCCCAGATGTACGATACAAACCTTAGTAATTCCATAAATTTATTTATAAGGTCTTCCATCGTCATCTGTGTAAGTCGTAACTCGTAAAATTCTTTCGTTTTCCTTTCATAATAGCTTTAAGAAAGGTACTGTTTCTTAAAATACTTCTTAAATTCAAACCATTCCAATTGTTTCTCCTTTAGGCCCTTGGCCAATTTCAGGTCCTGCCACCAAATGTTGGCTTTCCCCTTCAGATTGTAGATGGCCATTTTGACCTTCATGTTGCTGGAATAGTTATAGATCTGAAAGTATTTTTTTATGTCCAACAACCATGCCTCAGCTTCTTCTCCTGTCCTGGATTCTCCATCAAAGGTACCTGGTTTAATATTTTTAAATTCTCCTTCAAGGTGGTCCATTTGTTTCCTTTTTCTGTCTACTGTAATTTTATCTTCAGCTGAAGGTGTACCGTCAGACGAACTATCTCCTTTTTCTGTTTCCATACCAGAATTCTTGGAGGCCCTTTTGTTGACCTCTTCATCATGGTTATCATATTTTGGGTTTTTCTTAGTTACTATACTACGCAGCAGGACTTCATTTATCTCTTGTTGTTCCTGCTATGCTTTCTTCAATTTTTCATTGTCAGCCTTGAAAACTTGCAGTTCAACAATAAGATTCCTCATTGTTTCCAACACCTCCATGGGTGAGCTTCCATCAATGTTCTTTCTTGGATCTCCAGGAGGTCTTTGCTATGGATTTCCTTCCATTCTGATTTCTTCACCTTCTTGAGATGCCATAATCAACACAAAACAGAAAGGGCTTTCTGCTTGTAATCACAAGATTTATTAGTTTTACATAAATTGGAGTATATACTAAGTAATTAATGTGGCCTTGTTCAGACCCAGTGTTGTAAATTTTGCTCTGATACCATATGTAATATACCTTAATTTTGACAACAACAAAAAAAAAGTTGTCTTCTCCGGAACATTAATCCTAATTAACTCGATAGGTTCGTTCTTAGGATAAATTGATCATTTTCTCTAGTATTAAACTCTGATAAGTTTCTTATACTATGGTTAACCATTTTAATCATCCAATATATAGGTGTCTAGGTCATGCTAAGATAGCCGTCCATTACTCTAACATTTCTATAAGTCTTAAGCTTCCAAACATTTATACGTGTCATACTATTCATAACTTGGACTATGGAGGACTTAAGATTCATGATCCAAAAATTCTTTCTTATGCAAAATTATTCTAAGTGTGGAGAGGAGAAAGGATTCGTGATCGATGATATTGATAAATCATTCCAACTATTGGATCTCAGAGCAAGAGATCCGTTGGATTAGAACCTTCATGTGGTATCGCGTATCGAGGGTTCAAAGGTTGGAAGCATTTCTTTTCGACTGTAGAAGTCATGAAGTGTCAAGTGTCGAGGGCTTGTGTGACACGTGGCACATCCATTAGGTGGGGATCGCACAGTTTATAGGTGGTGTAAACATACAGTGCACAGAAAAGGAAGAAGTAGGCGACAGGTGGCGTACACATGTCACCTTGGAAGGAGTCAACCCATCACTGACTTATCGTGCTTTGGGGTTTCGCAAAGGAGGAGCACGAGGGTTCAACACTCCAACTTGTGAAGTCGTGAGTTGCGATTAGTGCTAGTGTTTTTCCTATCCCACGGTTATATGTAGCAGGCGCTAGCGAGGAGGAATCCATACCCATATCACATCTCAGGTATCAGAGGTTTGGAGTGAAAGAAGAGTCTAGGGTCTTCGACTCGTGAACTCATGAGATCGTGAGTCACAAAAGGCTCTTGCGTTAAGGCTTTGTTTATGGTCATATCAAAAAGGAGTTGGAGAGAGGGAGTCTATTCTAGGTGGTGCAGGTGCATTGTACTGGTAGAGTCAACTGCCTGTTGACTTTCGCTGGTGGAGTTTCCATGGAGGGCCTATGGATTATGTAAATTGAGGTTCCAATAGGGACTCGAGGGAGCCTTTTCGGATCAAGGAGAATTTAAAATGATCCTGAGTGGATCTCAACCATCCTTTTCATGGGAAAGGTACTCAGGTTCCTTAACACAAACCATTTGGGATTTAATCATCCCTAATGCAAAGGTCGAAGTTTTTCCTCAGTCTGTAATTGTAATGTACCCAGTTTGAAGTTTGATTCTTGTTTGGCAAGGAAATTATCATTATAATAATCTACCATATAAACTATTTATAATTTCCTCGGTTTCGTAGTTTCATACCTACCCTAAATCTGGGCTCAAACTTTTTGCCTGTGTTTAATTAATGCAAGATTCAAGACTCTTCTTCTTTGCATGTCGCATAACGAAAGTAGAGTAATACAGAATGGTTAAATTCTGATTGTCAATGGTATCCCGATATCAATATGACTTCTTGAAGCAGACCATTTCATTGTACTTTCAATTCTAGAATCGGATATAATATATAAAAAGGGGTTCCATATTTTTAAATTTCAATTTCAACGGTATTTACGCATCTAGCATTCTGTTTACATGTTTTTGATACATACTATTGATCAGTATATGATTCATATAATACATGAACAAACATATATAATATTGACTATTTATGTTGTAGATAGTCCACTTCTGGTTTGTTGTGATGCCTATACAGTTTCCAAAATAATATATATGTATAATATATAAACATAGATATGATCCATAGGATTCGTGTTGTCTTATATTTATCTTCAATTCCAAGTTATACTAGAAAGGAAGTCTTCGCTAAGTGATACGATTTTCTGAAATTTAATTACAAAGATACACCTAAACGTTTATATATGTATAAACTTACTCAACTCCGATTATTCATAGATAGATCTTCTTAATATTTCAGTCATAGAAATGAACATATGCCTATAAATAGATCTGTTCCTTTCAAGCACATTTATACATAGATAATCCTAACTAGAATTTGGATTACAGAGTTAAACATATCTTGTAGATGGATTTGTTCTTTCAAGTTCATTTGTATATAGATAGTTTTTCCTAGCATTTTAGTTTTAGGAGGAACCATTCCCAGAATTTAGTCTTTGATTATGAACTTCATACTATGAATAGATGTCATCGATGGAATTATTTCAACTTAGCACAATTAGATGCATAATTTTAGATACACAAATCATTCAAACAAAGTAGGAGAAGATTTACATATCTGAACCAGTGCGCGGGAAGACAAAGGGAACAACCACGTTCCTCCCAACCGTAGAATAGGGCAGCCAAATAACTTGCCCAATTCACCCCCTAGCCTGACCATAAATCCATGAGGGAAAACTTGGAAAACTTCTCCTCAGAAATGTCCTTCAATTCCAACAGATTCCTCTTGCCTCACACTCACTCAGTAGTGTTCATAACAGCAAGGAGAAATCAATAGTCTCATTTCCCAGCATACTTGACAGCATCCTACCTCCTCACATATGTTATTTATCAATATGCCTAGGTCTTTTCCCTCCCTTGGGAATTTTCACAGCTTTCTAAATCCTGGGCTGCCAATGGCCAAATCACTGATTTTCCACTTGTAATAATCATCCTAGAGGTAGTTCCAACATGTTCCCCACTCATGGAGTTATGGTCAGTTGATTTAACATGCTTGTTCCATTTGTCCTCCTAAAATCAATATAAATATTATGTTTTTATACAGGTGTCATAGTCAAATAGTTAGTTGAGTCTAATCAGATCTCTTCCCAACAGTCATAATAATTAATTACAAATATCAAATTCGAAATTCAGAATTTCCATAAATGGAAAAAGGTTTCCAAATTCGAATTTACTAAAAATAGAATAAATTTCCAGCAAATTTAAATTTCAAAAAATATTTTATTTTTGGGGATGTCATAGTGCACGTGTTTTAGGAATGCACACACATTTTAGGAATGCACAAGCATTTTAGGAATGGAAACATGTTTTAGGAACACATACACATTTTAGGAACTGGCATGCATTTTAGGAATGGGAACACAGTTTAGGAATGGGCATGCATTTTAGGAATGCATACGGGTTTTAGGAATCCACACACATTTTACGAACCTGCACATCTTTTAGGAAAGCTCACGTGTTTTAGGAACACACACACATTTCAGGAATGTGCACACATTCATACTGGGCATTTTTATGTGCCAAGCACACTCCTCTACCCCATCTATATCAAAAACCCAAACAAGCTTGACATTTGCATGAAAAAATAAAAGGAACATATAGGTTTGTGTTCTTTTTGTCTTGTTGTTTAATTCATAGACATTGTTTTGCTATTGCAAGACAATTGTGGAAACAATTGAAAGACAAATTTGTCCAAGTGGAATTTGAATTGTTAGTTGTGTATTCTTGTGTCTTCTAGAATTGGAAGACAAATTTGCGCAATTGGAATTGTTATTCATGTCTTCTTGTGTAATACCAAGCCAAATTTTTCCAATTGGAATTATTTGTTTTGTCTTCTTGTGTAATACCAAGCCAAATTTGTCCAATTGGAATTGTTAGTTGTGTAATACTAAGACAAATTTATCCATTTGGAATCATAATTTTTAGTTTTCTATTATTTTTTAATACCGATAAAAAATTGTCCAATTGGAATTGGAATGGTTAGTTGTGTCTTATTTTGTAATACAAATCCAAATTTGTCCACTTGGAATTGGAATTGTTATTTGTGCCTTCCTGTGTAATACCAACACCAATTTGTGGTGGGGTGCTTGGAAGAAATTTTTTCTCTTTAAACATGGGGAACCTACAGAATCGAGAAAGAAAGTCCTCGAGGAAAGAGAAACCCATCGAAAAGGTAGAGGAATAAAGAGAAGAGGAAAGGTTACGTATGTTAAACAACATGCTTTCAAAAGAGGGAAATCCAATTTCTAGAAAAATAGATGTATTTGTTGTTTCTCCTCCATCACCACAAGAAAAGTGCAAAAGTTTAGTAGAGACCAATCCAATCAGTATCTCATCAAGACAAATTGTTGTGGATAACCAAATGATGGAGTATTTTCTTGGATTTGATTATACAATGGATAAAATTAGTGAGGCAAATGATGTACAACATTGTGGTGAAGAAGTTCCTATGGTGCAACCTCTTGTTGGACAGTCAAAAATTCCAGAAACTATTCAATCCCATGTCGACTCTCCTCCTATAATTGATCTACCAGTAATTGAAGGGGAAAAATATGGAACAATTTTAACTCCATAGCAAGGAGGTTAAGAGTGCTAGAATAGGGGTTCATTGTCCCTACCTATATTGAGTAGTGTGCAACAAAGAACTCCTAAATGCATTCAAGTGAATGGGAGTGTTCTAGAATCACTTGAAGGTCAGTTACCTAACTATAATATTTGTCATCATTCTTATAAAATCATTAAATAATATTTTGAACCAAAATCCAATGTTGCTAACTGTCAATTATTTTTTACATTGTTAAAGTCTAGAAGTGTAACTACTGTTAGTAGAACTTTAGTAATTAAAATAGTGAAAATTTTAGAAACAAGTCATCATGTTGTTGGAAACCTTGTGGATGTTTTTCAAATAATTGGTAATAAATCTCATTCTAAATACCGTAATGCATCCCAATGTGTCTTGTCACAATCAATTGTTAGAAACATCACAAGAAAACATCACTTTATACAAAAAAACCTCACATCCCATGAAATGCGATATCAAAACCCCTAGAAATAATTTTCATAGACAAGATATCCTCTACACAGGTGGACCAACCGATTGTTGGGCCTTCATTGACATGATACCCTGTTCTGACATGAATTTAATTGGAGTAGTTAAGGGACTAGTACAAGATTTCTAGTATGAGAACACTAGGCCTTCTTCCAACAAAAAATATGTACTAAAATTGAGAAGGGGATATAGGGACCATGAACCCCATATTAAACACTTTATTGACTTTATACAAACATAATTTTATGAGATATTCAAGAAAATACATACTGCACTTAACTTGGGCCAAAGATATTTCCATAAATACCAACATTGTTATGTGTAAATAAACAGAATTCGTAACAAATGTTGTTGGAAAAGGGGAGCATGATGGAGTAGGTGCATGCATAAAAAGAGTTTTACCATGAAATAAATGATGTTCACAACTGCTTCCCTAATTCGAGATGTGAAATCCATTGTTGAATGGTGTTCTTCAGTAATGGGAAAGAGAACAAGAACCCGTGAAGACCAATCACACAGGAAAGGACATGTACATAGATATTTTTGCGAGGTTGTCAATGTAAATCGATCATAGTGGTATGAATGAAAAACAATCTAGGGAGATCATGGATTCTATTCAATTTGAACATCACACAATGAAATAGTTGAAATATGGACGAGAAAAGTCTCTTTCTTTTATGGTCCATGTAATACTAATGAATGCGATGATTGTTAATCAACAGACTGGGTTGATAGATGGGATATTATATCACTCCCCATTGGTCAACATATAAATTTGGAATTATCCTAGTTGGTGGAGGACCAATCAAATGTTTCAATAGATTATGATCATGTATCAAATCTCATACTGCCCAGTTCGGTGAAACCTTATATTAAATTTTGACTAACTATCATGGTTTTTTTATGCTTTGGTCATTTAGTGGACTCATGTCTTAGCACATCATTTTTTCAGGGCACATATATGCAGTGGTTTCACCAAGAGTTAATGAATGGGGAATTTATTATTGGTTGGCACATTGCTTAGAGGGAAAGTAGGCCCTCATTTGATCAATAACACACTCCAAAGACATTGAATTTCCAATTGGGTTGATGGTTATTAAAGGAGAATATCTAGCATAGGATGAAAGAACATGGAATAAAGTTGGTTATTTATTTCAATATTATAGACTAGGTGAAGTTGTATATCAGTTTATAAACTTGGTTGTTGGTACAAACCTCCAACTGCAAACAATGCCAAGTAAGAAATCATCAAAGGTACAATCTTTATTTCCCTACACTGAGCACGAGAAGTTAATGGAGAACATTAGTGTTAGAAGTGCTATTGATGGTCTACTTGAATGAACATAGGTTTGTTAAAGGAATGATTGCAAAAATATTTCACATTTATGAATTATTGAAATTTTGGTTTCATGTTATGGTAGTTATGGTATTATTGTATGTTGTGGTTTTTTTGTTGTTGTTAGAGAACTATGTTTATCCTTCCCTTCCCTTTCCTTTTCTTTCATTTCCTTTCCTTTCAAATCCATGCATTTCCTTACCATGTCATTTTGTGCCATGCCTTTCCATGCCTTTCCTTTCCATGAAATTTTATCCAAGTGGATATCGGTGGCCACCCACCTTTTCCAACTGGCTCAAAACAGGTTTCTGACAATTTTGGGAATTTACTATTTTTAGTGATTTTTAACTTCTGAGGCCAGTTTGAGGGCCTAAATGAAGGTTTTTGGGATCTAACTTCTCAATGATAACCAAAGGCTTTGATTTATCCCCATAAATGAATCTCCTTGAAGATACCTTTCCAATGAGCTATCGTGTGCCCCAAACAAAGATCTTATGCCAAAGTTACGCCCCCGGGAAGTTGATACACCAAACTACCCAAAATGAGGCCCACAAAATTGTTGGATTTTCATCTTCCGGGGTTAGGGTTTTGGATTTTATTTATGATAAAAAGGCCTTTGGATCCTCATTGTAAAATCATATTCTTGTGAATGTGAGTAGTGGACACATATCTTCTTAGAGATAAGCTGCCACCATTCTAGCGACTCTTTCACTCTGTATTTTTACAGTCTTTGTACATTTTCGCTCATTAATAGAAAATTGTGTATTATTGTATCTTTGTTTTTATGGTTGCATATCTGATACATTTATGTTATATTATTGGATATATGAGATATGTATGTACATTTCTTTATTATATCTCCACTCTCATTTCATGCTAAAAATAATCCAGATCAGTGGTATCAAAGCAGGCTGCTCTTGGTCATTTTTTTTTTAGTGCATGTCCCCGATGAGGTCCAAGTATAGAAATTTGGGTCTCAATATTGTCTCTCTTGAATACAATCACTCCCACATGCCCAAGAAACCCTCCATGGCGGAAGAAAATAAAAATGACTTAGCAGATGATTCTATCAATTTGTTGCTTGAGAAAGCTCTCACACAATAGAGGGACGAAATGATGGAGAATTTTTCCCACATCCTTCAATGCCTTCTGATAGAAAAAGTCACATATTCATCAAACAACCACTTTGGAAGAACCTCTCCTTTTAAGGTACAGGTTAATTTTTATATTCCTGTATTTGAAGGTCAGATAGATGCAAATTCCCTAGACAAATGGTTAAATCTATTAGAAGGTTATTTCTCTGTTCATAATTTTTCTGATAGGGAAACTATCACCTTCGCACTCCTTAAAGCTCTCCCTCATGTCAAAAATTGCTAGGAAACTTAATGGAACAAAAGTTCCATAGAGGAGTATGGAATATATAGGGCCAAGCCCACTTGGGATTTTTTTGTGGATGTGGTAAAGGAATAATATTACCCTGTTGGCAACTATGAGGACCAATACATGAGATGGACCACACTGCGGCAAGAGAGGGGGCCAAGAAGTTCCATATTTCAATAATACCTTCCATACCTTACGCACCAAGTTGGGTATCAAAGACTCCGAATGACATTTGGTTTTGAAATATTGTGGGGCTCTACACAGATACATCCAAATTGAAATGGATTTTCTAGACATTTCATCACTCGGTATTTCTTACTAATATGTTTTTAAAATCAAGCAGAAATTTAAGCATCAGAACAAACGAGCGTTTGGGTCTAAAAATATGCAACAACCAAAGTATGATAAAGACGGCCCTAATAAACAGTCTCTCGAAAACCAGTCCAAGCCATAGGAAAAGAAGGGTCACGGGAAGACAAAGAAGGACATCGGAAAATGGTGTGATTTCCACAAAATCCCCTAGCACAACACCGAGGAATGTTGCTCAAAACAGTCATTGGTGGCTGAGATCAAAGACAAGGAGCTAAACTCTGACTCAGAATCACGACCTCAACAATTCAACTAGAAGAATCGACAAATCCTGAAGAGGGGAAGCACATTGTTCATTCATAGATATGGGTGAAGGGGACCCCACTGCATTTTATTGTTGATAGCAGAAGCTAGAAGAACTTCATATCAGCAGAGGTTGTCAAACAGTTGGAATTGTCCATGACACCACACCCACAACCATGCAACATTGGGTGTCTTCACCAAGGATGAGATCTTTGTATCA
>JASDQU010588647.1:13570-29441 GCA_032191745.1 Picea mariana
CAGACCCTCATTCCCCACATGCCTGTTCCACCCCAGAAGAATGCACCTTCTCTGTCACTTGGACAGTCCTTCGGCTGCCAATCTCCCTTACCTTGGGTTACAGGAACAGACCGGACCGGAAGTCTCCGGGCTCTATGGCAACTACAGGGTTCCTTCCAGGAGTTCTCTCCTTCCCCTGCGCACTCTCTCACCTGGAGGGAGTCGCTCCCAGGCCAACAAGCCTCACGCAGCCCAGTACTGCGTAGTCTCAACAATCCCACGAAAAAACAGACACAGGCTTTCCAAAAACTAGTTCGGCAATCACAGGATGGCTTCACAGTCACGGCTTCGGAACAGGGAATGCTCGCATAGGCTTGCTCAGCTTTCCCGAACAAGCAAAGACTCTTCCCCAAAATCAACACATGCTTCTCGTAGGCTGGGGTTACACGCATGGGATTTCTCAGAATCAGAAACAGACATTCAAGTCACAGGGTCTCACGAAGGTTCTCTATAGGAGTCGGGTTAGTCATACTGCTCAGAGCTCCGTACACGTTCAGACAATCCTGTGGAATGGGAATGGAACCTTCTCACGGCTCACCCTGGCCGTTTTATTCGCATGCACCAGGGTTGACACTTGTCACCCATGGAACTGCATGCATTCCTCCCACCACTTGGGAAATCATGCATCCTTCCAAAAGGACTTAGGATAAAAACATATGATGCACGTATCTTTTGGAATAATATTAAAATATTATTCCCAGGCTTAAGCCCCCCTAGGCTTAGCCCCTAGGCTCAACACTTAGCCACTTTCCCACCTTCTAACCCCTAATTCCTTGCCCACTCTATGGATGCTGAGTCCCCCTTCACTCATTCATCGTGGTTGGTCTGCACCTGGTGGTGTTTATATTTTATTAAGTGTTCTGCATGATTACATATACAACAGCAGGCTCCTGGCCTTCAATACTCAGGCTCCCTGGCCTAACAACACATAAGCCTCCAGCTTATGAAAACTTGGCTCACCAGCCTATAAAACATAATTACAATTCCTTTTCAAACATGGTTTACAACGGGGCTCGGCCTTGGGGACACTACAAGAGAGGAACGCCACATGGGATCTGGTAGAACTTCCAAGAGACAAAAAAACTGTAGGTTGCAAGTGGGTCTACAAGCTAAAGAAGGGTGTTGATGATAAGGTGGAAAGGTAAAAAGCAAGGTTGGTTGCAAAAGGATATTCTCAGAAAGATTGACTTTCATGAGATTTTTTAACTAGTTGTTAAGTCTGTTTCAATTTGAATTGTGTTAGCATTAGTTGCATTACTTGATTTGGAGTTGGAGCAGCTAGATGTTAAGATTGCTTTCTTACATGGAGATTTGGATGAGGAAATTTACATGGAACAACTTGAAGGGTTCGTTTAGAATCACAGTAAGAAATTTGTTTGCAGGCTCAAGAAATCATTGTATGCTCTGAGGCAGTCGCCCAAACAATGGTACAAGAAATTTGACTATTTCATGGTGAGCCAAAATTATACAAGGAGTGAGTATGATCATTGTGTCTACTTTAAGAAATTGAATAATGGCATATTCATTATATTAGTATTGTATGTTGACAATATGTTTTTAGCAAGCAAAAGCATAACCGAGATCAACAGGTTAAAGGCTCAGATGGCTAGGACATTCGATATGAAAGATCTAGGAGCAACAAGGTAGATTTTGGGCATGGAGATATTCAGAGACAGAAGGAATGGTAAGATTCGGTTGTCACAACAAAAGTATGTTGAGAAGATACTTTTGAGGTTTGGTATGAACGATGTGAAACTAGTTTCAGTCCCTTTGGCTTCCCATTTTAATCTTTCTTCAAGTTTATGTGCTAGTACAAAAGAAGAAAAGGAATATATGTCTCGAATACCATATGCTAATGCAGTAGGAAGTCTAATGTATGCGATGGTTAGTACAAGGCCAGACATTTCACATGTAGTTGGGGTGTATATGGAAAATCCAAGTAAAGAGCATTGGGCAACAGTGAAATGGGTGCTTCGGTATTTGAGAGGCACAAGTGATTACTGTATCACTTATAATAGTGGTTGCGAATTAGTCTGTGGATATGTTGATTCTGATTTTGCAGCTGATTTGGACAAGAGAAGGTTGACTTCAGGGCATGTCTTTACTCTTGCAGGTGGAGATATTAGTTGGATGTCAAAGCTACAAAACATTGTTGCTTTATCCACTACAAAAGCAAAATATGTAGCTGCTTCACATGCTTGCAAATATGCAGTTTGGTTGAAAGGTTTGTTTGGTGAGTTTGGAAGGATTCAGGACAAAGTAAAGTTATTTTGTGATAGTCAAAGTGCTATTCACTTCGCTAAGAATCCAACCTACCACAGTAAAACAAAACATATACCTATCAAGTACCATTTTGTAAGACAGGTCATCGATGAACGTGGAGTCTCTCTTGAGAAAGTGCATACAAAAGAGAACTGCGCAGACATGTTCACAAAACCAGTACTTTTAGAGAAGCTACGATGGTGCTTGGATTCTCTTGGTTTTTAGAAAAGGTGATGAACAAAAGGAAGGAGCAAGGTTTCAGGTTAATTGTTGTCAAGGTGGAGATTGTTGAATTTGGTGACAACAAATTCCCCAAGAATAGATTTAGATCCTATTATTCTGTGTTGGTTGCAACTAAATAGACCAAGTTAGAATATGAATAGGAGTGCATTAAATGAATTAGTTTCTTGTGTAAATTACTATAAATTTATGTAAGCCCGTAGAGGCAAATGGGAGAGGTAGAACAAAATGAGAGATGTATTAGTGAAGCTGATGTAATCTCCATGATCTGAATAATAAGAAAACCGTTACCTATGCTTGGTGGACGTAGGCCAACGTTTGGGTGAACCACATGAAATCTATGTGTTTCTTATTTGCGTGATTGTTGATTATCATATGTGAATTGTGTTTTCCGCATTTGCAATTCCTATAGGTTGAAGAGTTGTAGCAAAAGTACAGATTAACTATAACCTTATCACACTTCAAGGATGGATCATATTAAAGAGGGAGACAATGTTATGCACACATATATTAATAATAGAGTATATGTAATAAAAACAATATTATAATATATTTATAAATAATTAAGACAATAATAATAAATATTTATAAAGAATAAATACAATAATAATAAATAGTCATGACTATTCAAGAGATGCTCGTTAAATTATATTTATATGTAGACCCATTCAATGTAAAAGGGTGTCAAGTATCATTCAAGTATAATTGGTTGTAAGAGGAGATAAGACCGTAGAGGTGGTTAAGGAGGTTTCCTCCTCGAAGTGGCAGAATTCTCGTATTAAGATAATTATTACGTTATATTACTACATATTCCTATTATTTTTGGATATCTTATTCATTCTAGATGTTAGGGTCCTAACAAAGTTCGTGACAAGTAGATAAAAAATAAACTTGTTGATTGAAAGCATATTGAAGGGGCAAGAATACCTTTGAAGAAGATTGACATTGCCAATGAAGGAGAACAATGCAAATACTTGGAGATTTCCAACTATTGGGATAAAAGAGTAGTAGCTAGACAACAAAATAGTGGCCGATGCATTTAGGGAATTTTTCTATGTCTTCACTTGTAGTGATTTGATTTGAATGTTTTTTTGAAAGAGTCATATACTAAACAATTGAACTATATCCAATGCAATTCTAGTGAGACAAAGATCATATAGGATGAATACAAAGTACAAGGTGAAGGTCCAAGAGGAAATTCAAAAGATGTTGGATGTTAGTATCATTTACTTGATAGAAGTAAGTGAGTGTGTCTTACCGATAATGGTGGGAAAGAAGAAAATTGGCAACATCAGAATTTGTTTGGATTTTTGCGAACTAAAATGGATAACAATCAAAGACCCTTTCCCAACATGCTTTATCAAAGAATTTTTAGACTCTATACTAGAAAGGAAAATATATTCCTTCCTTGATGGGTATTCAAGTTACAATAAGGTGTTAATATGGGAGAAGGATCAGGGGGATTGGAGTATCTCTCAAGGTGCAGGGAGATTGGAGTATCTCTCAACCCTGAAATATGCCATTTCTGCAACCTTTTGGAAACTCTTGAGACACATAGTCTAAAAGCAGGAATGATGGTATATCCCAATAAGGTAAAGGTAATCTAGGGCCAACAACCCATGACTAACCCATCAAAGGTTAAGTCATTTTTAAGCTACATAGGGTTTTATGGAAAGTTTATTAAAGGACATGAGTGGATAACATACCTAATGAAGATGTTATTAAAAATGATATGCCATTCATATGATTCAATGAGTGCTAATGAACTTTTGAGGCATTGAAAGACAAAGTCCATGAAATCATTGATCATAAGTGATCCAAAATTGATATTTTAAGGACTATGGTTAAGTTTTTGCATGAGTTGATTTACCATTTAGGAATTAAAGAAAATAAGAAGATTTAATGAAATAATGTTGCAGCCATCATAAGAATGTAGAACAGAAAATAAACACTAAGAACAACCAACCATAATTCCAAAGATTGTTAACGGAGTTTGGCAAGGTTTCCTACGTCTCTGGGCCTTTGTCTCAATGGGGGAGGCTTTCTTATTAATCTCCAATGCTTCAAAAATACATTAGAAGTACATCAATTGGATTACAAACTAGTCTGGCTATGTTCTTCTCGACCTCAAGAATCCAACACAACTAACGACACATAAAAAGGTTGAGCGTAGCTCCCGGAATTGGCCTCCAAAGTTCGCTTCCTTAATGGCTTCCTTATCTAAAAATGGTTTAAGCTTCAAAACTTGGCATAATTTTTCTAATTTGAACCTCCCCGGACTGTCAAAAATATTTGGTTTATATATATTTTGAATTGGGGGTCACATCCCAACTTCCTCCCAAGATCTGGCCTCAAATCGGGCTCCAGATCCCCCCAAAATGGGCAAAATCCACCAAAATCAATATAATAAACCATAAAAATCCAATTCCAATGTTAAAAAAACACATTTTGGAAAAAATTTAGGCGCGTGCCCCCTAGTCGTAGGCTCCTGGTCATATGCACCCGCATGTGGCCATACGCTAGTCCATATACGCATGCGCCCTTGTCCCCCGCCCCGTGTCCTCTACTCCTGGTTGCATGGAGGGTAGTTTTCTGCGTGCTAGAGTGACAGGTGGTAATATTGGGCCCTTGGTTTCGGCTCTTGGTTACATGGAACGATATGCCCTGCGGTCTAGAGCCTTGTTCGACGGGCTAGCCTTGCCGATCGGGCGCTACATCCCCAAAACTCAGCGCTAACACACTTTAAAACAGAACCTTGCCCCATGGTTTAACAAGAAACAAAAGTGACCAAATGCTTAACGCATGGAGGTTAAGTCGTGGCTTGCCCTGGAGGTCAGGCATTTGATCTGCCAAAGCTTCATGCCAAAATTTTGACCTAGCCAACATTGGCCTTATCTGGGGTGCCACGTGGTGCTTTGTCATTGGGCCATGTGTCGCCTCTGGATTGGCCTCGTACATAGTCACCCTATCCAGTTAGTCGCTATACGCCATGCATCATTCCCAAAGACTACCACGTCACTGCCACCTTTTATCTGTACCCTGCCACGTGTCACGACCTGAGCCTGCCATGTCAGCATCTGTACAATCCACGTGTTTGCCACATCAGCACCTGAAAATGCCAAACCTGCCTAACACGTGTCACACTCTGGTGATGCCACATCAACATGATCTGACATCATCGTGACGTCATCTTCCATGTCATGATGATGTATTGTTGACGTCAGCAATACAAACTATTTGACTTTGACTTTTTTTGCCTATTTGGGAAAAAGTTCAGATTACCATAACTTCGCCATATGATGTCCATTTAAAAAAAAAAAAACATACTGCTGGAATTAGCACGACAAGCCCTACGCGATGGCGTTGGTTTTGTCTGATTCTAAGAACTTTGAATTTTGGCCTTCCTGGATCCATTTTGGATCACTAAGATTCCTTAACTAGATAAAATCATTTCACATGCACATGGATGCTTTGGGTGTTGTTGTTAGATTTGTCCTCACACATATTCACAATAAGGGAATGGATCATTCGATCTACTTTTTGAACTAAAATATGTCACTAATGGATCATAATTGCAATGCCACTAAGCAAATCTCTAGGTATGATTTATACATTACAAAAATTTTGGCATTATTTTTTGGAAACTAATTTTAACTTTTGTGTTAATAACCAAGTCTTCAAATACATCGTGAATGAAGTCAATAATGTTGGGAAGGCTCAGCTAGTTGTTGATGTTGTTCGAAGAGTATGAATTTGAGATTTTATTAAACCAAACAAAATTTTGAGTTGAACTCTATCATCTATCTTAGGTGGACAACAAGGAATTGTGAGGTGAAGGGGAAGGTGACTTTCTTGATGCTAGTTTTCCCACTGTCCAAGGGGAACCGGGATATTTATAAGATATTAAGTTTTCCTGCATGGATAGGTACTCAAAGGAGTGAACAAAGTTCGTAGGTGAATCCTTGTCTATAAAATGATAAGATTTAAAATTTTAATAAGCACATTTTACAGGGTTGAGATGGCTGACATAGTTAGTTGATGTGTGACAACATTAGAGATATAATAAACGATAAAAGAAGCACATTCAAGCATCACTAGAGTTCATTTTTCCTTGATTTTTCTTAGAAACTCCTTTGTTTAGGACTATGTGAGCTACTCAACAAATAACAAGGTGCCATGTGCAAGTGAGGTTGTTTGTGGGATATTATAAACTAAGTGATGCTAGCTTGTCCAGGATTATCACCACACTTGTTGATCTCTTATGATCCAACAATAAGTAGATTTTTACACACTTACCAAACATTATCGCGGCAAATTTCACTCACCATTGATCTAAGTAACATTTGGCAATTTTTGTTTATTGGCACAATGACTTGGAAACCTTATAAAGTAAGCCATAGATGATTATTTGGACACAATAAGTAGATTTTTACACACTTACCAAACATTATCGCGGCAAATCTCACTCACCATTGATCTAAGTAACATTTGGCAATTTTTGTTTATTGGCACAATGACTTGGAAACCTTATAAAGTAAGCCATAGATGATTATTTGTCACAATTTCCAAGGAAACTTTATCATCTAAAACATAGATGATTCCATGTGACTATTATCAAAGGTTTGTACACATATAGAACACATGCTTTTTCAAAGGTTTAGGGGGTAAGTGGATGAGTGCTTTTTCCCTTCAAGAAGATCAATAAAATATGGAACCACGCTATTAACCAATTATAAATGGTTGAACATCTCATTTAATATCTTAGGAGCATTGACAAAATATTTCAAACTCAAACACAATTTATCTGGAGTATGGGGGATTTGAGTCGTTCTTTCTTGAAGGAGTTAATTGCAAGCAAATAAATGATTTTAATATTGTTCAAAACCATCATAAGACATCACTAATCCATCCAATAGGAATTATTAAACATTTCTTAAATTCCACGCCCTTTTTTACCTTCATTCCAGCTCTTAAAACACCAAAACTTATTGAAGGAGGGCCAAACAAGCCACTATAGGACATGACTTTTAATCTTGTGAGGAAAAATTGCAGTCCTGAGTGTGTAACCATATTTTATCAAGGGTAACTAGCGGTTGGAAGCTTTTGTCCTTTCTAAAAGGAGCGGTCTTGTCCCATAATACCTATAAATTCCTAATTTCTCACTCGGAAAAGCTACAAGAACTCTTCCAAAATGAACTATTAAATAACGGATAATTAATGGCATAGACATACATCAATGAGTCATTCATAATCATTTAATATAATGCATGCATAAATTTTGGATCAGAAAACATTAAGAAAGACAATGTGCACCTACATAAAAGTTTCCCAGATTTGATATCTTAAAGTGAATCTCTTAGCAAATCATTATATAGATTCCTAGAGGTCATATCTTTGCATATTACTAATTCATTTGAATAGGGAAGTTGTTTTACAACATTTTTATTTTTTTACCAAACAATTAGCATACATAAACTTTTCCTATATATTTCCACATACATAAAGCTTTCTAATTTATTACCAACAACAATAATTCATTCATTAATATTATAGAAAAATTCAATGCATTTAACCATTTAATCTCATAATTACAAACATCACATAGTAATAATTTTTAGAGTAAAGAAGATGTACTTATCTTTTCCAAGAACTGGATTTCAAGTAATTAATTGAGGGTGAGTTTTTTTTACCCAACCGTAGGTAGTTCTATGTGGATGTCACCCCTTAACCAAACTAAGAGACCACCAGGGGTGAGTGTTTTTTTTACCCAATTGTGGGCAGTTCTATGTGGATGTCACCCCCTAACTAGACTACGAGACCACCAGGGTGAAGAAGACAATTTTAGGATTCTCTCAAATCATTCTACCCATCCTTAAAGCATAAAAGATCAAACAAGCAACTCCATTGCTAAGAATTTTTACCAATCTCTCAATTAGACCAACTTTGGCACTCATAATACATGCCCCACACAACATAAGGAAGGAACTCCCTTCTCTGCTCAACAATCCCTTAGAATTTCTCTTGCCTCCAGTGCTCTTTAATGTGTGCGTAGAAAGTCCAATTGATGTTCATTTTTAGATTGAACTTTAGCAACATTTTCTTGGTTCTTAATAATTTTATGATCATCTTTCTCTTGAGATTGTAAGGCTGTCTTTCAAATCAACTTGGCCTTTAATGTCACAAAACATTCATTCATATTCTCTATGGTTTCCTCCCTTCACCTCTTCTTCCCAAGGATTTAATGGATTTTTTTCATGATTTATTTAGTCTCGTATTATGGTAGCTCTCTTTTTCCAACAAAAAACTCAAATTTTCTCTTCTCCGTGCTTAAAAAAAAAAAACTCTCTTTTCCTCTTTTGGCATGAGTGAAAAGATGGCAAACAAGAGTCCTAGTCCAACACTTCTTAGCTCTAATAGTATAGGGGATAAGATGCAAAATTGTAAGAGGTGGTTACCTAAATCTATGAGATAGTTCGATCCACTTCTCATATCTCCAATTTAGACTATAAGCTAGGTTCAACATCAATACTATAATAGAGTGAAGGTTAATGTAATGGCAATGTGGGTAGGGAATGTAAGCATAAGAGACATATGTAGCTAGGCATATAAGCATTCCCTTAGACCTCCTTACAATTCCCCTCGTGTAGTATCATAGCTCGTTTAGGTGCTCATTCTCAGTCAATCTTGGATATTTCATTAATTTCAAATGCCAATGTTTACAAGTATTCAAAATCACCATGGCATGTATACCTCATGGGGTGAATAAATCACATTGATTAAAAATATCTATGCAAAACATTTAAACATGTACATAATTAAGTCCAGATCTTCCCAAAGAGTCAGAACTAGGACATTACACTATATCAAGTTCTTATTAAATGACAATTTTAACACCTCCAATCGAGAGTAGTAACTAAATTCTATATAGTTTAAATATAAATGTCTTAGGTTTCATATCTCATCCCTACAACACAACCTTTTAAGCTACTTATGGTTCTTTATTTAATTACTCAGTAACAACTAGGTCTTTAAATAATCTATTCTATATCAAGTTCTTATTAAAGCACATTGTTAAGAACTTCCATCCAAATTATCAACTATTTTCTATAACAAAAGGTTAAAAGTTATATGATTTTGACCTTTTTCATTTTGCCATCTTTGGAATCTAGCCATAAAATATTTGCTAAAACTGTAATTTTGGATTGTCGAAATCGTTATTACTAATATAGAAATGGATTTGACACCTTAGATTATCCCTATTGCAACTTGATTTTGCAATTTTAATTATTAATATTTACAATTCCATAAATCTAAAATAATTCTTACCGGTTTTTAGACAAAAAATACCAAATCCCCTTCCTTATTTTAAAATACCAATACAAAAATGGATTCGACACCATAAACGACCCCAATTATAATTTGATTTTGCAATTTTAATAATTAATATTTACAATTCCAACAATTTAAAATAATTCTTACAAAAAAACAAAAATCAATTTCCCTTCCCATTATTTTAAAATAAATGTCGAAAAATAATGAATTCCTAAAATATTTAGAACTACAACTTTTCTCTATAATTATGCCGAAGGCATATTTTAGTGTTAGGTTTTGTAGAAAACCATCATCCAAAACCATCTTTGTAAACCTATAAATATCCTCCACACAAACCAAGAAACACAGACATGTGAGCAGGTGAAATCAAAGATCTATCAAATAGATTTCCAGTCTGCCATTCACAGTCTGCCAGCACCCCACTTAGATATGACTTAGCGGTGATAGTGGTGGAACTGGTTACTGACACAATAATTTATTTTCCTTACCGACATGCTTTCAGATAAAGAATACTCTTTACAAAATTAATCTGTTGAGAGGCAGGAAAGTGAAGCTCCCACCCGGTCCATTCGCATTGCCCATAGTCGGAAACTGGTTGTAGGTCGGGGATGATTTCAATCACATAAACCTCACCAATTTTTCCAAGAAATATGGCAAAATCTTTCTGTAATGTCCCCAAGGCCGAGCCCAGTTGTAAATCTTGTTTACGAAATGAGTTGTAAAATTGTCTTATAAGTTGGTGAGTCAAGTTTATATAAGCTGGTGGGCTTATGTGATTGTTAGGCCAGAGAGCCTAAGTGTTGAAGGCCAAGAGCCTGATTTTGTACATGTATCTATGCACATTATTAATAAAAATATAAACACCGCCGCGTGGAGATCGACCACGATGAATGAGTGATGGGGGACTAAGCTTCCACATAGTGGGTGAGGGATTAGGGGCTGAAAGGTGGGAAGAGGGGCTAAGTGTTGAGCCTAGGGGCTAAGCCTAAGGGCTTAAGCCTTGGGAATAATATTTTAATATTATACCAAAAAGAATGTGAATAATATGCTTTATCCTAAGTTCTTTTGGAAGGACAAGTAACTTCCAAATGGATGGAACACACACAGTTGCATGGGTGACAAGTGTCAACCCNAATCTATGTGTTGATTTCGGGAAAAGCTGATGCATCCTCTGTCTGAGTAGATTAAGCCTGTGTGTGGAGTCTCTATCCTAAAGCCGTAACCATGAGACCATCCTGTCATTGCTTAGCCTATTTGGAAAGCCTGTGTCTGTTTTCCCCGTTGGTTGTTGTGGCCACACAGTGTTGGACTGCGTGTGGCTTGTTGGCTAATTTGTACATCACTCTCTACAGGTGAGAGAGGTGATTGAAGTTGGAAGAATAGGTTGCTTGGCCTGTGAGCGACTCTCCCCAGGTGAGAGAGTGTGTAGAGGAAGGAGAGAACTCCTAGAAGGAACCCTGTAGCTACCGCAGAACTCAAAGACTTCTGGTCCAGTCTGTTGCTGAAACCCAAGGCAAGGGAGGTTAGCAGCCGAAGGACTGTCTAGGTGACAGAGAAGGTGTATACTCCTAGGGTGGAACAGGGATGTGGGGAAGGAGAGTCTGTGGGCAGTGAGTATGAGTGGTTCCTGGGAGAGAATTCCTTCCTTGTGACTGTGTGTTTTCCCTATAACCTCAGCCTAGCCTAGGATCCATTGCCTTGGGGGTGGAGCTTAGTCGCAGCTCGGGGGGTGACCCACTGCTGAGCTTGATGAGCAGTGTGGTCTAAGGTTGGGAGGTTCATGGAAGGCCTGCACCTGGTTGGTGGAATTACCATTGTTTCAAAGATAAGTACCAGATGATGTTTTAATTACTTTTCTGCATGTCTGTGTATTTTTATTTATCATGTATTCTACTGTGCATATGAATTATTGTTAAAGCCATTGATTATTTATAAAAGCAGTAATTCTTATGGTTACTTTGAGTTTAAATGTGTTTCATTTTCTTAAATGCATGTCTTATATATATAGAATTAGTTATGAGATTGTTATTCCACATAGTAATGTTGGCCTGACCATAGGGTTGATGGTTGGGAACGTTACAATTTGGTATCAAAGCGTTACAGTATGAAAGAGAATTTTACAGTTTGGTATCAGAGCCAAGGTTTTGACGCTGAGCTTAGATGGGCCAGTTGAGTGGTCTTTGGACCGAGGGTTTTAGAAGAAATTGTGTCTGGAGGACCAATTTCGGACCTTTGAATGCTCCTGAGTGTCAAGGAGTTACTTGACCGTGTTACCAGCTCAGGAGGTGTAGCGGTGTTATGAAACCACAACTGGGGTGGCATCTGGCCACAGGGAGAGAGGACTCCACACCAGAAGTGTTGGAGCCGTAGGATCTATTCGGGGAAAAGCAGAACTCTCGTGACCATCAGATTTGGAAAATGTGCGCAGGGTTTAAAAACCCTTTCGAGTTTCACAGGAACGTGGAAATCGCGATACGCGAAATCCCGAATTCGTCGGGACCGTCCATCAGGGGGACACATGGTTGCTGGACGACATTTCGGCACCTGGGAAACCAAAAGGGAAGAACCTTGTTTTCGCAAGTCGCGAAATAGCGAAACCCAAAATTCCGAAACGATCTACATCGTAGATCATAAGAGAGGAACTTGACCGTTGGATCAAGTGGAAGAGTAGACAGTAGTTTTGGAATTTCGGCAAACAGAAGTTCAAGATGTGGGGATGCACGAACTCCCGATGCCGAAACCCCGAAACGCCGAAAATATCTGTGTCGTAGATCTGAGAGAAGTCTAACTGTTGGATTGCCTTGGAATGGACGTGGACACATGGGTGTGCACCACGTGCCAGTGAATCGAGAAGACAATCGAGAATGGTGGGACCCGATGACGTCACCGAAGGTGACGTGGACCATCTTTAACGTACCATGCGCCACCGGGGTTGGCGACAGCTGTGTTGTGGGCCCAGGGAAGTGAGGTTGGAAGTTCGAGAGTCGGGAGTTGAAGAGGGAAGCGAGTGCGAGAACCTCCATGGACAAAAAAACCCCGAAACCCGAAACCCCGAAGTTCCAAAATCCTGAAATTTTTGAAGGACATAAGAATTGTCAAGGATTTAATTGTTGGATCTTCGTGGACAAAAACCCCAAATACAGAAGTCCCGAAAATTTGCAGAGCCAAACAGAGTTCATAAAATTTAGTGAATTTGAAACGTTTTCTTATTCACGTTGGTTAATGACTATTGTGGTTTTTATTAAGGGATAAGGCCTGACAAACTCCGGTTGACTACACATTGTGTGTGCAGAGTTCAATGAGTGTCAGGACAACCAAAAACCGACGCCGAGGATGGAAGTGGAAGAGGTGCAGATTGCCTCCAAAACAGAGGACGAAAGGGTAGGAAGGGATGTCAACTTGGGAATCGAAGGATCAAACTCTAATGGGCATGGAAAAGAGATGGATAAGGAGGGACATATGATGAAACTCATTGAAAGATTGTAGAAAGATGTCCAGGCTCACCGAGATGATAGCCGAAAGCTCATGAAAGTCAGGAATAGGCAGGGTGAATTCAACTTAAATATGTTGAAGAGCCTGGAAAGAATAGAAAGGAAATTGGAAAAGGAGAGTGACACAAGAAAAACAGAGAGTCGCAGAACCCCTGAGAGGAAAATAATATCAAGAAGTGTCAGGACCCCTAAGAGGAGAAGAAGATCGCAAAGTGGTAGCAGACATCATCGTCGCTCCCCAAAGTATTCCAGTAGGAAAGCACACAGTAGTTCAAGCCCATCTCCTACCAGAAAGCACAAGATATCTGGGGTGGATGAATTGAAAGGGGAGATGAACAAGATTAAGCCTCCTATGTTTGATGGAGAACATAAGAAGGAGGAAGATGCTGAAACATGGTTTATTGGCATGAGGAAATATTTTTAACTGCAGAATTATTCCCTTCATGCAGAATGAAGAATTGCGATGTATCAATTGAAAGGAAAAGCATCCATGTGGCGGGATCAGTTTGTGCAGGTGCAACACATTAGGTAGAAAGATATCACTTGAAAGGAGTTCAAGAGGTATTTTGAGAAGAAATACTTGACTAAAAGATACTATGATAGAAAGATGAAGGAGTTCTTCGAATTCAAGCTGGGAAGCATGACCATCGATGAATACGAACGAAGGTTTTTGGAACTACCGAAGTATGTTCCGTTCATCAAAGATGAGGCTGTCAAGATTCAGAGATATCTTAGTGGACTGCCACCTTCCATTAGTGAGAAAATCCAGTATGATGATCCCAAGACTATGGAAGAAACAATAAGAAGGGAAAAATGCCTATATGAACAACAAAGAGAAAGGTCTACTGTTCGAAAAGCTTGGGATGATCAAAAGAAGTTCAAGAAACAGCAGAGGCTGAAGGGAAACAAGCCTCCCTTTTTAAGAAACAACCCTCAGGGACAACCATCCTTTAGGGAGCCCAAGAAGGTTGAAGTGGATGAACAAATGCCAAGACTGCCACCTATGGAGTGTTGGGGTTGTAAAGGAAACCATAGGTACCGAGACTGCCCCCACAGAAAAGATAAATTGAGAACCGTCCACAATGTTCAGCAAGCTGAAACCGTGGAAGACATGGGCATCATAATGCCAAGGATCTACGCAACCCTGGACGACAAGCAAGCGGAATTTCAATCGCACATGATTGAAGTGGAAGGTATGATTAACAACCGACCAATTATTATTTTAATTGATTCGAGGGCTAGCCATAGTTATGTAGACCCTAGGGTGGTGGAAAGTTTTCATTTATCAAAAAACAAACATGAAAAGTCTTGGTTAGTGCAGTTGGCTACAGGAACCAAGAGGAAGGTCACTGAGTTGATTAAGTCATGTTCTGTAGACATGAATGGATTGAACATGAAGGCTGAATTGAATATTCCACCTTTAGGTTCTTACAACTGCTTAATTTGGATGGACTGGTTGGACCAGCACCATGCCCTTTTGGACTGTCGTAACAAGAGGTTTACATGCCTGGATGAGGAGGGAAATTGGAAAACAATCCAAGGAATTCCCAGAGTTGTGGATGTTAGAGAAATCTTAGCCATGCAGCTGAAGAAGTGTTACAGGAAAGGCTGTCAATCATTTGCAGCCCGTGTGGAGGAAGCATCCAGAGATGAAGTCTCAAAGATTGGAGACCATGAGGTACTCACCGAGTTCAAGGACGTATTTCAGGAGGTACCTGGACTACCTCCGAAGAGAGACATCAATTTTTCTATAAATTTGATGTCTGGAGCAGCTTCAGTTTCGAAAGCTCCTTATAGAATGAATACGCCAAAGCTAAAAGAGTTGCAATTGTAGCTTGAAGAGCTTCTAAAGAAGGGGTACATTCGCCCCAACCTGTCACCTTGGGGTGCCCTGGTCCTATTCGTGAAGAAGAAGGATGGGACGTTGAGGCTGTGTATTGATTTCAGGCAGTTGAACAAGGTAACTGTCAAGAACAAGTATCCTCTGCCGATGATTGATGATCATTTCGATCAGTTGAAGGGTGCGAAAATATTTTCGAAGATAGATCTCAGATCAAGATATCACCAGGTAAGAATAAAGGATGAGGACATCAGCAAGACCGCCTTTATAACAAGGTACGGTCATTACGAGTTCACAGTGGTGTCGTTTGGACTGTCAAACACACCTGCTGTTTTTATGTGCTTGATGAATGGTGTATTCAGGGACTATTTAGACAAGTTTGTCATAGTCTTCCTGGATGACATCTTGGTGTATTCCAAGTCAGAGGAAGAGCATGACCAACACCTGAGATTGGTGCTGCAAGTGTTGAGAGGACACTAACTATTTGTCAAATTGAGCAAATGCTCATTTTACCGAAGGCAGATCCATTACTTGGGGCACATTATTTCAGAAGAAGGGATCGTCATGGATCCTGAGAAAGTTGAGGCCATCAGAGAATGGTCAACGCCAAGGAATGTGGCAGAAGTTAGATCCTTTATGGGTCTCACGGGCTAATACAGAAGGTTTA
>JASDQU010588647.1:36224-48273 GCA_032191745.1 Picea mariana
TGCCGTGGCCAACTGCTTAAATCAACACAAAACAAACCTCTATATGAGAATTTTGTGGTGAATCCCCTCGAGCATGGATGAATGAGACCCAGACTTGAATTTCACTTCAAAAATAAAAATAAACATGGTACATTTAACACGTTTTGCACGGCTAATGGAATGCACTAAGACACTTTTTACATTTTAAAGTAGGATTCAACTTTCAAAAATACTATAACATTTCATGCTAATCTCTTCGTAAATTAATAGAACGGGATCATTATGCAAGTTTCAGAGGGCTTACAGATTGCAATATGATTATTTTAACATCTTTTGGTGGCATTTAAGGGTAAAAAACCTTCTAATTTTTTAGCTCAAATGCAATGTCAATGGGTCTTCGCCCAGAAAAGCTCAATAAATCTAAATGCTTATCTTATCCAAGCTTTTAGTAGTGACTGTCGAGTCCCGACCGAAGAGATTGCACCTCAACTGCAAAGGTTGTAGAGGATTGGGACTAGACTTGCAAAGGACTACTTTCCAAAAATTCATTCATATAATTTCAAACATAACTTGTCCTTTTTGAAGAATAACGACCACACTACAGCCGATGTGTCAGGCATGGAGACATACGACATCAGGAGTTGCAAACAACAAAGACGTATTACAGATCAAATTTTCACAATTCAAGAATAATTGAAGTGCATAATTTTCTTCATTCAAAGAGCTAGATATTCATGAATATAATGAGCTAAGAGAGCTCAAGATTCTTAAGAAAAATCCTTGCGTGCAAATCGATAATAGTATAGACCTAAAGATTCAAAATATGAAATCTTTACACTCATCTAGTTAAAAGCTTATAAGAAGATCGAACCTAAATACTCAAAATTTCATTGAATCATCAAATGCCTCCACGCCGAGCTTCATCGACAGGGTTTTTACCGGAATAAACATCTATGCTACTAAAATTAAAGTGTCAAAGATCAAGACTCTCCGAGACGTATGTGCACTGCAGAACAAGGCCCAGACACTTTCAAACCCTGGTTCTATTTTATGGTGTCTTTTATATTAATTTGATATATAGATCACTAAAAGGAACATTGTTGTTGATTCTATTTTATTATTATAAGAAGAGATGAAAAAATTGTTTTCACCTTGGAGGAGAAACTCTCTAAGTTTCATGGACATTCATGCTAACCTTTCAATACATTTAGTAAATATATTGAATTAGTTGGTGTCTAATGACTAAATGGATATTTTTCTTAAAAACCATGCATTTGTAATGCAAAATACATATTCCAAAGCTTGAATAGAAGGATGATATACTTTTATAAAATCATTCTAATTTGCAAATTAGTACATAAATTCACAACATGTTTAATGTTAATGCTTTACTTATATAAAAACCAAAAACATAGTAGAAAACAAAAGATAATTTTTTTTTAAAGTCAAATGGAAACTTATCACAAGACAAAGAATAATCATAAAATGATTATTTCCCAATAAATAAATACATTATATATGACCAAAATGTTTTATCGTCTTACTTTAAGTCAAAAAATAATCATTATTTTCCAATAAATAGATTATACATGACCAAAATATTTTATAGTAGACTTTTTTCATGGTTTACATGATTTGATAATATTTTGTTGATAGGAAAATTGTTGATAGACAAACACTAACGAGAGAGAGAGAGAAAATAAATCATTGTTATATAATTTTGATGCAACAAAATATTATGTGAACTTATATGAAAAAAGAAAAAAAGAACATGAAAAAATTAAGATATTTAAAAAAAAATATTTGTGGAGAATTTCCCCTAAAAATATATTACACTAATATGAATTAAAAGAATGAATATTAGATCAATATCATGTAACTTCATGATTCCTAGAGTTTAAAAGACATGTTGATACATTACACTTATACCCTCCAATATATGTTAAAGACATGTTGATACATTACACTTATACCCTCCAATATATGTTAAGGACATGTTTTATAGGTGGATAAGGTGTATGAGAAGAGGTTGACAAAGATTTTGGAGTTTTTCCATCAAATACTTTATATGACCAAACATGGTTTCTTATACTATGCATACTTAAAGAAGTTCTTTCACCAAATACTTTATATGACCAAACATAGTTTCTTATACTATATGTACTTAAAGATAAAAGAATGTGATATTTCCATAATTTTAGTTACTTATATCATATAATATAGATAGAGATTATTAATAATATTTTATTAAAAGATTAAATTTTCATATTTGATGGGATTTAGATAGAAAGGTTATTAATTTAATCAGGAATTTGTAAGTTGTGTAGAAGATATACAAAAATAAGTAATGCCTACGAATGATATTATGATATTATTGCTAACTTTGTCATCTTTTACATCATAAATTGTGATAATAATATTTTACATGAAACTAAGTGAATCCAATCTAAGATGTTCTATCCATTAAGTTAAAATAATGTTGATTTGTAGCCAAATGAAAAAAGAACATAAACTAATCAAATTACATAGTTTGAATTTATAAACAATGAAAAACATGCATCACAAACAAACAATTTTGATTGAGACAAAATGATATTTATGTGTATATTGAGTGTACAACATGCATCATAAAAGAAAAAGGCTAAGAAAATAATATTTAGAAGTATAAACAATATAAGTGTGCATCATAAACCAAAATCATTCTCTCCTTGGAAAATATATATTTAGATTTTTTTTTTCAGATTAGGTAAATCTTCTTATATACACATATTATAAAGAAGAATAACTGTAATCACTTTAAGTCATACATGAATATTTCTAAGTCTATATACATTACAAACTTGTATTAAGATTAGATATTCAATCCTTATCAATAGTAAATCAAAACGTATATTTAGATTTATAAAGAAGAATAAAGTGTAATCACTTTAAGTCATACAATAATATTTTTGAGTCTATATACATTACAAACTTGTATTAAGATTAAATATTCAACTCTTATCAAGAATAAATCAGAATTATTCATAATTACATAAAAATATTTAAATTTATAGACAATAAATTTAAATATATTGAAAATAAACATAAAATCATTTAAATTATGAATTCATAATTAATATGATTAAGATTTATATATAAAAAAAAAAGATTTTTTAATACTTTTTAAAGATTTTGAAAAAAATGAAACTAAATTCATAAAATTAAAATAATATTATGTTTCATAAATTAGAATAATAATATTTGACATTAATTAGATTATAATTTAGAGATAGTTCAAATTTCATGTATTATACTTTATTAAAATTTGTAAATTTTATTTATTTTACTTTTATTACTTCGAAGTTCTCATTCTCTCTTTTAAAGAGTATGCTAATTTATAACATCTTAAACTTAATCTCTCATCCTAAAAGTAAGTGTCAACATCAATGCTACTTCAACTTTCTTGGACATCATCATCCATAATCTATCAACAAACTCCTAAAAGAGTGTCAACATCGAGACTACTACTTCCATTTGAGTGGACATTATCATCTGCATCTATCAAGAAGCTTGATGTTCACATGCTTTGGATTTTATGAATTGATATGTTAATTCACGGAATTACACTTGGCTTCATGCACCCCCTTTCCACTTCATGTCGAGGTGGCTCCATTAATACGTGGTTCAATTGCAATACCCTTGTCGCGAGTTCAAATCTCGTGCTAATCGTAACGTGCCCATTATTGTAATTAATTAAGACGTATGTTCTTACTTCTCCCTAAGTTACATGTAATTTCTTACAAAATTAACTTTAAAATTCGAATGAACACATGAAATTGCATCATCTTCTTTTTAAAAAAAAAGTAGGATAGGAAATTTTATTTTATTTATGAAGTTTTTTTTGTTTGTTTGTTAATTTTTCTATGATCAGCGAGACTAGTCTATGGTGGAATTAACCTGTGGTTGAAAAACCATGACTCAAAGCCACACCAATTTTATGGTTGGATTTTTTGTTCCTCTAAGTTTCGAATTGATAACTTTAACATCACAAAATACCTTAATAACACACTCTATTACCAACTATCCTACACCTAAAAAACTATTTATAAAATCTTTAATATTAAAATTATTTTAAATTTTAATATTCTTTTATTTTTTCATTTTTAATTTAAATTGTTTTTTACAATATAAATCAAAATTTCAAAATATTAATAAAAAATATAAAAACTTTCTTTAAATCTTACAAACTAAAATTGATCCACTATTTTATCAAAGTATTTACCATCGTGACAAATCTTAAGGTCAATCCATCAAAGTTACCTTAAAAAACACATTGTTAACAACTTTCATAATGGCTTTACCAAATTTGCCATCACATAACATTCTCACAACACTAAGCATTTCATTTCCCTTGTTTGTACCAAAGTCTTGGTGTTAGTTACCCTTTATTCAACCCATAACTTTAAAGAAGCTTTTGAAATATAAAAAATATATGAGAATTTTAATAATGAAGATGACTATAAACTTAACCATTTTTTTCATAATTAATTTAATTAGTTATTTTTCATTTGTTTCATTTTTATCAATTCATTTTTTTTATTCAATTAAAAAAATTATTATAAATAATTTATTTAAAAAAATTATTATAAATAAAGAAAATCTGCACACTAAAACACACAACTTATATAACTATAATTTAGTTTACTAAACTAAAAACAATATTTTATATTAAAAAAATCAAAATAAAAATAATTGCCACCATTTTCCTCTACCTTCAACACGTGTGAAAATATTGTAATACACTTAAAAATGTGTTATTTTAATATTATAAATGAATATTACTAAATGTATACATGAACTAACTAATGTAATGTGTTATTTTAATATTATAAATGAATATTACTAAATGTATACATGAAATAAATATAATAATATAATTAAAAATATTGTTATTTTAATATTTATTAATATTATAAATAAATATTGCTAAATATATACATGAAATAAATATAATAATATAATTAAAAATATATTATTTTAATATTATAAATGAATATTACTAAATGTATACATGAATTAAATATAATAATATAATTAAACATATATTGTTTTAATATTATAAATGAATATTACTAAATGTATACATGAATTAATATGTTATAGATATTATTATTTTAATATTATAAATGAATATTACTCAATGTATACATGAACTAATGTATTAGATTGATGTTTTAGATATGGTATATTAATTTTTAAGAAATTTAATTGATTAAAATAAGTTTCATTTGCTTTTTTGTTTTTTAGATTAGGAGTTGTAAAATATAAATTTGAATTTAATTAATGAAGTATAAAATGCCTTTAAAAAAATAACTTTAAAAAAAAATAGATTCATTGTCCAAGATAAAACTATATGAAGCAAATACTTAATAAAGAAAAATATTAAATTATTTAATCAAATCTACATATAAAATTTCAAATGTTATTATTTTTAAAAACATCCTAATTAAATGTAAAGAAGTTGTTTCAATTATTTTGGAAGAAAATGTTTATGCAAGGGCATGTTATTAATATATTTTATAAGGAAGTGATTAATCCCATTTTAAAAGACCACAAGCATTTCTATGTTTTATTTAATATAAAGATGAAAATCAATATTGCTAAAATAAGAAATAATAGTGAAACAAGGAGTTGGACAATTCCTAAAACAATGAGAGTTGAAAGAATTTGTCATCTTTATGACACTAAGAGGATTGAAAATGAAAAGCAATTTCTCTTAAAATAGTTCTCTTCAAATATAAAAACAAAATTCTAAAACAACCCAATTAATTCTTTACCTTTTTTTCTTAAAATTCCATAAATCAAAATTAATCTCAATGAATATTGCTAATCATAATCATCATCAAAATGATTATATTATTACTAATTTTTTTATATTATTTACACAATATCTAAAAATAAATATAAATAGTGATAATGTAAACAATGTTTTTTAATATGAAGAATGAAAGATGGACATAGAACCATTACAAATCACTTTTAGCATTTAAAATATTTGAAGACAAACAACACTTCATATGGAGGAAACCAAATACCATTTGTCTCTTCTATCTAAATCATAACGTGGAACCGATTTTCAAACCTCAAAAAGTGGAAAGCTCAAAAGCAAAAAAAAATCTCAAAATTTCTACTATTTTCCATAACATTCAAAAGTGTTTTAGTCGTTTTTTAGGTCCTTATCCAATAGATTTTTATTG
Source organism: Picea mariana (assembly GCA_032191745.1). Taxonomy (NCBI): domain Eukaryota; kingdom Viridiplantae; phylum Streptophyta; class Pinopsida; order Pinales; family Pinaceae; genus Picea; species Picea mariana. The sequence continues at coordinate 42,440 of JASDQU010588647.1, forward strand.
TTGACTCTCGATACTTACTAAGGGTTAAAACCATTATGCTTGAAAAATTATGTGATCAACTTGTTGTTTATGAAAATGGACCTTCTAAAAGATGGTGACAATCCTTATCTCCTAGATTGTAACTTGCATGATGGAAAGGTCTAGTCAGGGGACACAAGTACTTTCGAGGTTCCTAGATTGTAACTTTTTTTTTTCCACGAAAAAATTACTCAAGATTATATTAAAATATAATTTTATTTATAATGCTGGCCCCGACGAGCTGATTACCAGGAAAAGAAACAACATTCTCGCTGAGGAATCTAACGGAGTGAAAGGAGGGAACAGTCCCACAACAACCATCTGACACTTTGCAATCGATCAGCAAGAGGTCCAAGACCAGCCAGGCTGGGAAATAAATATGAAGTAGACCGCCACGGAACGAGCATACACCATAAACAATCAAAACAATGCTAACTCAGAGCGCTCGCCCACCTCATTCAAAGAGATTTATGGAGGAGATGGGACTTTCAATCCCGTTCTCACAATGGAATACCGATAGTCTCCCTACCTCCCCGTTGAGGGCTCTTTTAGAAAGAGCATCCGCCTCCTTATTGTGAGATCTGGAAAAGTGCCGGAATTTGATGTCCATGAAGAGTTTTGAAAGAATCTACATTTTTTCCTTCCAGCCTTCAATATGGACCGAGTGAAGCTTACACTTTTGGTTGATCCAGTCTATAATGACTCGCGAGTCTCCAAGAACTAGAATGTGATCAATCGACCAAAGAGAGGCTAAGGCGAGGGATGTCCATAATCCCAATAGTTCATCTTTAGTATTCGTGCCCTCCCCGCAATTTAAGAACCATTTTGTGATTCTCTTTGGATGGGACTTGAAAAATCCACCTGCCCCACAACAAAGGCTAGTGGACGTAGCAGCTCCGTCGAAGCAAGCCAGTGTGTATCCAGCTGTCAAAGAGATCTCGCAAAAATTGAGTGGGAAAGTCTTGACCGTGGAAGCTTGCCAATGGAAAGAGGCCCAAAATCTGTGAACAATCACCTGCACGGAAGGTGGACGGTCTTCAAAGATCGCTTTGTTCCTCTCTAACCAGATTTGCCAGCAAATGTGGACAGCCAAGCTCGGAGGAGCGGACTTTTGAGAGACCCAGTCAGAAAAACAGGCCATGAAGGTGGGACCTCTCCAGACAACAGATAGAGAATAAGACTTGATCAAAAAATTCCAAACCTCCTTCGAAAAAACACAATGCACCAAAAGATGATGCAAATCCTCAGAAGCATGGTTGCAAAGTGGGAAAATGCCAGGGCCCTCCCAGCCTCTTCGTCTGAGTGCCTCCCAGGAGAGAATTTTTCCTCTACCCGCGAGCCAAGTAAATAGCTTCAGTTTAAGCAGGACCTCCCACTTCCAAATTTGGCGAATCCACGAGCGGTCCACCTCGAGCCTCATCTGATGAAGGTAGGCGGCATATAAATTTTTAACTGTGATGGAGCCCGTGGCATCTCCCCCGACCCACAACAAAAGATCAGGTTTTTCGGTAAGGGAGATCCCGACACCTTTGAGGGCCGATGTGTAGCGGCTCCACTCTATAGCAAGCGAACCTTCAAGGGACAGGGTTCCACTGTCCAACCAGCTGTCCAGGAGGGAGAGGGCACCAGTCGGTACCTTAACTTGAGCGAGGAAAGAGCAATTCTGGGCCTCAAGCCGCGCGCTCAACGCAGGGGAGAGGATCGACAGGTCTCCCAGTCCAAGAATCTTATCACGGCCTATGCGAATATCGTTCCCAGTGCCGGGCTTCCACCGTAACCAGTGGAGAATCACCTGGGAGGACACGACCAGCCCTTTCCAGAAAGGAGACGCCCACTTTTGCAGGAGTGTTGGCTTTCTGATCCAGTCATGGAGCGACAGGGAGCCCATATACTTAACTTTGATAATGCAGCTCCAGATGCTATTGTGGGTGACCGCTCTCCAGAAGGAGCTGGCTAGGAGAGATGAATTGAAAGTGGAGAGAAGATTTAGCCCCCAACCCCCTGCCTTCCGAGGCTTAGACAACTCTTGCCAACAACAAAGATGAAATCGGTGCTTGCCTGCTAGATCATTCCATAAAAAGTTGAAAGTGAGCCTCCGTAAGATCATAATAATCTTTGTAGGTACCCACTCCAAAGACATCCAGTAGACGGCGAGGTTCTCCAATACCGACTTGACCAGGATAAAGCGGCCCCCTAAAGACAGCCATTTATAGCACCAGAAACCAATTTTTTTTTCATACAGAGCCACAAGCCACTGCCAGTCGCAAGGAGTGGAGGATCCCAATTTCAGTTGGAATCCAAGATACGAGAAGCCTTCGCTTAGATTAAAAAAAGGAAGGGGGATGGAGCCCTTTAGGAGAAGTTCTGTATCTGAAATGCCCCAATAGTGTACTGTGGACTTTGAAAAATTTAGGGACAAACCCGAAGCAAGACAGAAGAGCTGGAGCATTTCTTGTAAGACTAGCCATTCCCCCTGGTCAGCGCTCGAAAGAATAAGCACGTCGTCTACAAACATGAGGTGGACTATTCTTAAGCAGTTTGAGATCTTTAATCTCGAGAGAAGGTGATCTTCGATTCTTTTGGAAAGAAGGAGACTGAGTCCTTCCATGATCAGGATAAAAAGATAGGGGGAAAGAGGGCATCCCTGACGGAGGCCCCTTTCACTCTTGAAGAAGCTAGAAGGCTCTCCATTGATTAAAACCGCAAAATTGGCATTGGTAACACAAGAAAGAATCCAAAGACTGAACTTTTCTCCAAAGCCCACGGAGTAATAAATTAATCTTAGAAACTCCCAGTCGATGCTGTCGAATGCTTTTTTTATATCTAACTTCAAGACTAGCGCCTTTAGATTTTTTTGCTTGATGCTATGGATGCATTCCTGAGCGGTTGCAATAGCGTCTTGGATTCTTCGGCCTTTTAAGAAACCCATCTGCTCGGCTGAGATGAACCTTTGTAGGAAGGGCTTTAGTCTATTGGAGATCACTTTGGATATAACCTTGTAAATAAGGTTGCACAGGGAAATTGGCCGGAAATCGCTGAAGGAGAGCGAGTGGTGCTGCTTTGGGATTAAGACCATAGAGGTGGAATTGAGGCTCCCAATTACCTTACCTTTGATGCGAGAATCTTCTACCATCTGGAGAAGGTCCTCTCCCACGAGGTCGAAGAAATGGAGGAAGAATTCTGATGTCCAGCCGTTAGGCCCAGGGCTCCTTTCTTTCTTGAACTTATGTAGAATGGTTTTTATCTCCGGCAAGGTAACTGGATCGTAGAGAGTCGCGGCTTCCTCTTCGGAAACTATCGAGGGGAAAAGGCTTGCTGTGTAGCTCTTTTCTAGGAAGTTGTGACTGTTAGGGGCTCTGAACAGTTGTTTGAAATACGAGACCGCTTCTTCCTTTAGTGCCTCCTGCCCATGGATGACTTCCTCCTCGGCATTTTTTATAGACCAAATGCTTTTTTTAAATCTGTTGAAGCTCGCTACATTATGAAAGAACTTGGAATCCCCACTTTTAAGCCAAGTGGCACGGCTTCGAAGTCTCCAAGCATTCTCTTCCGAGCAAAGGATGGATTTTCTACTCGACTCAAGCGACTTAAGACTGTTTGCCTCCTCAGCTGTTAACGCAGATAAAGACGATCTCTTAATAGCCTGTATGATCCCAGTCTCCAGCGCAACAAGTCGGGACTGCTCAGCTTTTTTCTTTGCATGGAACCACAATTTGGAGGAGGCCTTTAAGACTTTCAATTTCCATACAAGGCGGCGCTGAGCATTTTCTTCCGTGAGAAAACTGGGGTCCCTCCAAACTGTAGCGACAAAATCATTATACTCAGCCTCCATGAGCCAATTATGATTAAACTTGAACGGGGTCAAGCAAAAACAATCTGGAGATCTCAGCTGGAGAAGAATGGGAGCATGGTCGGAGAAGAAGGGGTGCTCCACCCACGAGACTGGAAATTCAGTGGAAGACAAGTAATCTTCAGCAACAAGAAATCTATCTAACCTTCTGGCTATGGCATCGGGCCCAGAGCGGCCATTTTGCCAAGTAGGGACCAGTTGGGCTGGTATGATATTAGTCAGCTTGTTTGAGTCAAAAAGATTCCTGTAAAAATCTTCGGAAGCCCCCGACACGTAGCCGCCTCCCCAGTTTTCTGTAGCTGATAAAATGATATTGAGGTCTCCACCTACAATGAGATTTGGTATGGAGAGTATGCCGCTGTCTGCCAGGAGCGACCAGAAGCGCTTTCGGTCCGAGCAAGGGTCGTAAATGTTGAGTAGCGCTATCTCTTGTGAAGATGCTAGGCAACGACCTAAACAAAGGATACCACCGGTAGTCAAAGAGGGTCTCAGGTCGAAAAAACTAGGATCCCAAGCCACCAGTAATCCTCTGGAGTTACCAATGGAGCTAATGGCCATAGTGAACCAAGAAGGGCGAAAAAGAAACACGAAATCTCTGGATTTCTGAGCATTAGTAAGCGTTTCTTGCAAAAAAATAATGTCAGGCTTCAAACGCTCCAGGAGTCTTCTGAAGGAGGCAGCCTTGAGAGTGCCTCCGATCCCTCGAATATTTAGGGAGAGCACTATCATCATTTTGAACGTGCCAAGGCCTTCAATGCTCTAAGGGCCTTTCCTTCCAGGGACGGGAGGTCTAGAATGATTTGTACGGAGTTCAAAAGGTCCTTTTGTTTTCTGGAACTCCTCGTCTAGAGTGGGGAGAGTTCTATGCCAATGCCTCTCAACCACGCAAAGGATTTTTCAACTTTTACCGGACCATGGGAGGAAGAGCTTCCAGCCTCAACACCAGGGCGAATGAGCTCTTTTCCCCTGTAAATAGCAAGTTGCGGTTCATTTTTCGGCAAAGCGGAGAGGGGGGTCGAGGTAGCCATTACATCCAGAAGGTTTGAATCCACATCGTCTGACTGACCAAAACCTGGGGGCACCATGGGTAGAGCTTCGGGATCCACAATGGAGGGCGGGGATAGAGGCTGGCTGGCCGAAGAAGGGGAGGGGACAGGGATCGAAGGAGGAGCGTCCGAAGTCTGGGGATGGCAGAAAGAGGAAGGGTCAGGCAAGACAGGTGAAGGATGAAGCGCATCTTCCCGGATGGGGGGCGAAACTATGTCTTTACTAGAAAGCCAAGGGAAGCTAAGAACGGATTTTTTTTCAGCCTCAGAGAGAGATGAGTAAAGAGAAGGGCATATCAGGTTCACTTTGAGCAGCGGTGACTCAGCTTGTCCTGAGACTGGACGAGAGGAGGGAGAGGGAGACACGTCCAGATAGGCGAGAGAAGGATCAGGTTCCAGGTAATCAGGGGGGTTAAGGAGAAGGTCCACTTCTTCAGTTTGGTCAAGAGAGGAATTACCCATACAAGAGCGATGAAGGTGTCCCATTTCAAGTCAGATGTTGCAGCGGAAAGGGATCCCGAGATAGTCCAGGGACTGAAGGAGCTTCCGTCCTCTCCAAGTGATCTCCAAGGTTTTCGGCAGACCTGCAGAAGTGTCCATTTCCACCAGGACTCTCCCCACTTTTCTCGAGGGGCTGGCTAAGGACTTAGAGTCAAGAGCTATAAACTTTCCGAGTGAGTCACTGATTGCTCTGAAGGCCTCTTCGTTCCAAAGGTGTAGAGGGAGGCCCGGAAGTAACACCCATAAGTGTCTGAGTTGGAAGTAGTCAGAGTCCAGATTAAAAGCCAGCCTCTAGTGCTTAAGCATGAGACTGCTGCCATCGTAAGCCCAAAATGAGGAGAGTAAACGAGAAGCGTCTTCGGGCGTCCTGCAATGGAATCCGAGCCAACCTCTTTTAAGATAGAGAACTTTGGGAGAGT
>JASDQU010588648.1:3175-13735 GCA_032191745.1 Picea mariana
TGGATTTGGACCAAAAACTTATGTTCTCTACTCAGGCACCTCCTGGTTTTTTTCTAGGAGTTCTCTCTCTGGTTTTTCTGGGGGATCGAGCTGCATCGACTCTGTATCAGTCGTTTGGGGTGGACTGGTGGTTTCTGGGGGTGGAAACTGGGGTTTTTGTGGTGATGGAGGGTGCTCAGTGATGATGGTGGATGGAGGGGTGTCAGGCTTAGGGTCATCCTGAATATGGATGATAGGGGTTTCTCTGACCACTGAGAGAGTGTGAGGGACAATGGATGAAAGGGGTTGGGGGTTAAGAAATTTTCTTGGCAAGACACCATTTTTGAACTTCTTCTCCACTGGTTCTGTAATGAACGTAGCGCTCAGAATATCATTGACATCCTTACCTGTCAACATGGATTTCTCTGGAAGTTGCAGGGAGATCGAAAACATTCTTTTCTTTCACTCCAATGGCTACATCTCTTCCTCCTCTTCTGAATCTATCTATGCCAGAGCTTCCTTCTTCTATGCCTCTAGTCCTGAGCTTGATCCTACCCCTTAGCTTATTTTCCTTTCTTCTTCAGCAGCTCTGTAGGAAAAATGTAGTTCATCCCTGACTTGTGTGGGTTGCGTTTAACTCCCGACCATGACATTACCTCTTTGTTGAAGGCCTCCTCATCTAGATAGAATGAAAACATCCTCGAATGCAATTCTTCCCTATTGTCGTGCCTCGAACATATAAACGTATGGTGTCGGTTCATGCTGAAAGAAATGTTCCTCATGTTGCAGTTGAGGAGCTCCTGTGGAATGAGAAACCTTTTCATTGTGTTGATCAACCCATTGTACCACTTGGAGAATGTCATGTTATTGAAGGTCATGTTCTCCGAGTCCACCCTGGAATGCCAAGGCTTAAACATATTCATAAGGTGCCCCTTGTCTGCTAGCACCAATGATCTTCCAACAAGTGGCTTCAACTTTAGCATTGTGAATGCCATCAATAGGTATACGTATGTGAAGGTTCCTCCCTTCTCTTGGGCTTCCTCACAAGACACAAGTAGTTCCTCCAGCAGGTAACTACACCAATTGAATATAGCACCATTGGCACAAAACTCTGCTACCGATAATGCATTCAACGTGAATTATCCCTTATAATATGACCTCATAACCTTGATGGCTATAATGTAGCAACCAGCCATGACTGTCTCTGGTAATATGGGGTTAGTTTTGGTTGTTCTCCCCTCCCCTGTGTGTGTGGAACCTTTCATAGAGGTTGGGATCCCCTTTCTTCTTTCCATGCTTACTCAGACCCTGGAATCCTTTTGACGTGTCCTCACCTTCAAGGGACAATCCAATAAGCTGATGAATGTCTTCAGAATGGATTGGATATTGCCTATCCAACCAAAGAATTCAGTCATGCACCTTGTTGATTAGTAATTTGGTACACAACGCAACATCACCAGTAGTACTGAATACTGGTAGGTCTCTAAGGTTCATCATAGTCGAGTTGAATAGATTGACAAATTCAGGCTTTGGCACGAACTACACGCCTCCCAACTCAACTGGAGCGATAATCTAGAAGATGTGTATGTTCATATGGGGGAACAAGATTGGGTCTGTTAAGTCAATATCAAGGATCTTGACCTGCTCCACCTTCCCCTTTAGATCACCCATGACCTCGACTCGGGGGTCGCAGGGCTCATCTGGTACTGTGTCTTTGGACATGGTGCCTCGGCTGCCTGTAGCTCTCAGTATTGTGGGTTCTGGATATGATCAAATTCCACGGTGAAACAAGGATTTGATGGTCACAACTATGGGTCTCAGGGATACGCAGGCTTGCACGCTCTTCGAAATTCAAAAATTGCTAAGTTCTTTGAAAACAATGCATTCTACGACGAGTTCTCAGAGACTTATGCTCGGGATTAGATGGCAAGTTCAGTAATAATTGTTGTTCATCATGACCATATGGATGCAACTTGGATCTGAGTTGTCCAATGGGATGGGTTAATGAGGTAAATCCTATTGGGTGATTCTGGCATTTAGTGTGCAAGTTGGACAGGGACTTGGACGATTTCATACCTTTCCGTTTAACAAATGGGAATCCCGGTGCGAATACATATGGAATATTTTTGTATCGTGGCTTTATGGCTTAACTAAATTTAGACGGGGTACCGTAATAGCAATAAAGGCTATGAATAGACTGGGTTTGTGTGGCACATGGACTCATATTGCATTTAGATTCATTCTCCCTCCAACCACAAAGGGGTTCCCGTCATATTAATGAATGTCATTATTGGGTTCTTTATGCTTCTGATTCTACACTGCTGAGTAAGAAGTTTTGCATCAAACAACACTTAGACATAAAAATAAATTAACTACATGTCGCTGTGCAACACTGCACACATCAACTTTATTAACTGAATTTAAAAATTTGCAGAAAACTCAAATCTAACTATTATACATGCTCCTTCAGACTAGAAAAGCAATCCTTTCTTCTCAGTTCTGAGACATATAGGGTTTCAGGTGAGTGTCATTCACCCATCCTAATTGCAGCATACCATATAGTTGCGCAAGTCTGACTACTCCTAAGGGTCAGATCTCCTCAGCTATAAATGGTCCCAACCAATGCATGCGCAACTTGCCAGTATGCTTCTGGTACCAATTTTTCTAGAGTAGGACCTTGTCTCCTTGCGCAAATACTTTAGTATTAATGTGTCTGTCATGCCAAGTTTTTTCTCTTTCTTTCTCAACCAATTAATGGAAGTCTGCTAAAAACTTGGTCTCTTCGAGTTATTGTAACTCCATAATTCTCTGCACAACTGATTCTTCCTCTGACATATGGGTGATCTGTGCAATGTACAAACTCAAAGTGATGAATTATGTAGGAACCACAACCTCTTTCCCATAAACTAGTTGAAATGGCATGTATCAGTGGAGTTTCTTTGTGGTTATCTTGTAAGCCCATAGTACTTCTGGAACTCTATCATCTGAATCTTCCTAGTTTGTGCAACAGACCTTTGTTAACCCTCTCTTCAGAATCTTGTTGAACACTTCTACTATTCCATTTTCTTGCAGGTGGTAGGTGCTTCTTTTGTGATTTTGGATCAGGAACTCTATTGTAAGCTTTTTTATAGTGCTACTAACAAAATGAGCTCCTTGATCACTAGTTGGACTCCTAGGACATCCAAATCGAGTGATAATATTCTCAAAAATGAACCTAGCAGCAGTATCAGTTGAGCAGTCCTAAACAGCTGCTGCCTCAACCCAATGTGTCACGTATTCAGTTGTGGTAATAATGTATCTATCTTTTGAATTCTTAGCTGTGGGGTTGATCAGTCCAATGAAGTCAACTTTCCACTTCTCAAATGCATGTAGAGTGTGAACTGGTTGAAGTGGTAATTCATCTCGTCATGATGGCTTACCCACTCTTTGACAAACATCACATGATCTAGCATATATCTTTTCATCCTTGAAGAGTGTTTCCCACCATAGTCCAACTTGAACGACTTTTTACACAGTATCCTTTCCTCCTACATGACCTCCCGCGACTCCACTATGGCATTCCCACAGTATATCCTTCCTTTCATGATCCAAGACACATCTTCTGAGGATACTATCTAGTACCAATTTATACAAGTTCCCTACAATCAACTAATATTCCATTGCTCTACAACCATATGGCATTTCTAGGTTGCAGAATATGTTTCTCGGTAGGCTTTCGTACTTAATAAGACTACTATGTCTTCCATATACTCTGGTATGGCCTCAACCCTGAACAAATCTGCATCTGGGAGTTGATTATCAACTGCTTCGACACTTTCCCTTGACTCTAATCTAGACATGTGATCAGGTCCTACATTGCATCTTCTAGGCTTAATAATTACTTCAAAAGAAAATTCTTGAAATAGTAGCAACCATCTACAAATTCTCCCTTCCAACACATGTTTGTTAACTAGATATTTCAATGCAGAATGATCATTAAAGAACTTAAAATGAGAACCTAACAAATAATGTCTAAATTTCTGCAAAGCATAAATAATGGCTAAACCCTCCCTTTCTGTCATTGTGTAGTTGCGCTCATCTTGTGACAAATTCCTGCTCACAAAATAGACAGGATGATCCATGCCTCCATCTCCAGGTTGTGCTAAGATAACTCCTAAGGAAATACTTGAAGCATCTACGTGGACATGAAATTCATTTTTCCAGTTTGGGAATATCATAATTAGTGTTGTGTTGAGATTCTCGTTTAGGGTCTCAAATGATTTATCACATTCTAGGGTCCATTGGAACATTTTGTCCTTTTTCAATAGATTTTCCAGAGGTGTAGTAATATTTGCATATCTTCTTATGAACCTGCGATAGTACCCTGTGTGTCCCAGCATGGAGCGCAATTTCTTAACACTCGTAGGTGGAGGCATATTCAAAATAACCACAACTTTGGTTGGGTCTACCAATACTCCCTCTTGGCATACTATGTGGCCCAACAAATTTCCATGTGGTACACAAAAGATACACTTTCTAAGATTTAATGATATCTGTAATTCTCTGCATCTATCAAACATCAGACATAACAACGCTACATTTTCCTTGATCATATTGTATATCATCCAATCATCCATATAGAATTCTATAAAATTGTGAATGAACTCTCTAAAAGTTGTTATTACTATCCTAGAGAAAACTGCAGGGGCATTCTTTAACCCAAATGCCATCACATTGTATGCAAAAGACGCCCATTGTGTTATGAATCTGGTCTTCTTTTTGTCCTCTTCAATAATCCTTACTTAGTGGTAGCCTAAAAATCCATATGTGAATGAGTACGCTTCTTTCCCCACAACTTGTTCTAGCACCTCATCAGTAAAAGGTGTTGGGAAAGGGTCATGCACACAGGAAGAGTTAAGGATTCTATAGTCTACACCAACCTTGATATCCTATGTGTCGTTCTTGCTTTGGATGACTATTGGGATGACCCATTCTTCTTCTTCCACTACAAAAATAAGTCCAGCTTCCAACATCTTGTCTATCTCCTTCTTAACCTTGTCTTTTACTCTAGGGTTAAGGCGGTATGGTCTATGCCTGACAGGATTTGATCTTTATTTGAATTCAATTTTCATTTCTCCCATAACTCCTTTGATCCCCTTTAACTCTGAAAAGGTCTTTGGGAACAAATCCTCATATTCTGACAACAAACTATGTATTTATTGACTAGTTTTCTCATCCTAGTAATCTCCCACCATAGCTATCCTAGGTTGCTCTGTGGTCTCGATATTGACTTTGCACAAATTTAATGGGTGATTATAGGAACTATTAGTTTGAATGGGTGTGGTGGTCTGGATTTCTCTGTTCCCTTCTGTCTCTTTAATGGCTAGGTTTCTCAATTCCTCTAAATCATTTGGGATTTTTGAATCCCTACTAATATTATAGCATTCTATAGGCTTCTTGTATACGGTTAGGTGAATATTAGCCTTAAGTTCCCAGCTATGTTTTGCACATAATACTAGGTTTGATTTCTTATTACTATTGTTGGTAAGGAGAAATTCTTTAATTCTTTGCAAGACTACTTCAATCTCAGGGTACTTGTAAATGAGAAGTCCTTGCAAAAGTTATTTGCCAACATTTTCCAGTCACTGGTCTATCTTCTAGTTTCTTCATGTATGAACCAAGCTTTTGGGATTGGACCTAGTGAGTGGGGATATACCTGAACCCAGAAGCGAGAGGGTATTTCCACAACTTTCCACTATGTAACTTATTGTTCAATATGTGCTCTAGGATCAGATTCTCCATTAAACAATTGCCCAACTTGGAAATCCGTCTACATGTATGATTCCAACTGCTCCTTATTCTGAAACCTATACTTGATATCTTGCTTCACATTGTCCCAATTTCTGAGTAAGGATTTATGATTGGCCCACCATCTGGCAGGGGTTTCCTGGAGGGCTAAATCTAGTATTGAGATCCTTTGATCCTCTACTAGTTTTTCTTCCATGTTGAGAAAAAAAATATCGAGTCTTGAGGTACCATCATATACTGGGTGTTCTCTGACCTCGATCCCAACCCATCTAGTTTCTTTGATAGTTGTTCATCTCATTGAGAATCTTTCATATGATCCTTACTGCCAACTTTCAAATGTCAGTTCTGAATCTTCGTCTACTGACTGCATACTCCTCCAACTCTTCGATCCATCAACAATAGGATTTATGTAATCATATCTTGTTCCTTTTGTTATAGTGTACAACTGATCCAATCATTCTCCCTCCATATTTTTGTCTGTTGGCTCCATATATCTGGGACCTACATATAGATCCAAGGGTTGAACTACCTTGATTCCATCTTCTTCAAATGTCATGATGTCTTTCTTTAGGTTGATTACAACATCTTTGTCATAGGCCCAATCAATCCCAAGTAGTGCAGGGTAAGGGTCCTTATCCCCCATGATCTCAATCACCTCAAAGTCAACTATTGTATTCACTCCCGCAACATCTATTTCCACATTCTCCAGTCTTCCTATGGGGAAAATACAATACTGGTTGGCCATCCTTAGTTGGATTGGGGAATATGTCAAATGGGGTTTTTCTAGGGCTTCCCAAGTCTTTTTGCGTAGAATGTTCACATCGGATCCTAGATCCAACATGACGTCCTTAATCTCAAATTCATCTAACTAGGCTACTAGTTTGAATTCTTTTCCAGTTTGTACATTCCTTCTCTACACCCTCTGAGTACTCTTCTTAGGAAGGTTGGTCCTTATTCCTATTTCTAAGGGTTCTTCATTCCCTAAAACTAGTTATAGCGCATTGTGCAACTTCTCTGTTAATTGGTCATTCCCAAGAATATCAGAGAATAATTGAAACCAAAGGTCGACTACATTTTGAGGTTGCTCAGGTTGTTTCGGTGTGACTATAGGGTTTCTAGGTGCAGGGGGTGAAGCAGGGACTTGCGTAATCTTAGGGTAAACAATAGGTTGTGGGGGTTTCTCTTGCATCTAAGGGCTAGGGATATTCTGAAATAATTCTATGGAATCTTTAAATAAAAACTTATGTTTTAGAGGGTCATACCTGTCTTCTTTAGGTGTTGTTTTCTAGATCTGAGTTATATTATCATCATCAACTACTGTGTTTGCTCCTCCTCGAGTAACTATATTGAGGTTGGGTAGTTGTCTTTTACTAAATCTCTTGATTTATGAATTGATGAGGTTATTTCCTCATTGACGTACCCGATCTTCCCATTTTTTAATTATTTCTAGGAAATCTTCAGTTGCATGCCCATTGGTTATGCAGTGGGAGAACCATGGCCACCTCAGATGAGGACAGTCTCTAGCCATATGGCCTTGCTCAACACATTTATAACATCTTCTTGGCCCCCTTCCCCTGATTCTTCCTCCTCTGAAGTCTCCTCTGGATCCACCTCCTCTACCTCTTCCCAGTCCCTAAGGGTTTTCATTCACCCTGAATGTTGTTCGGTCCAACCTATCTGCAAGTGCATCCAATTCTCTACATTGATTGGTACTATGTGTGGTAGATGCGCATAAATCACAGTGTACTGTATTTGGTACTGTTGAATAATTCTACATAATGGGGCACTGTCTTGGCCCATGCCCACGGATTCAAAAAATCTCACAATACTCAACTACTGGTGCTGGTTGGTTCCTTGGAAAAGCATGATATGCAGTAGGGTTATGGAATGGTAAATTCGCAGAAACTCGCTCAACTCCTCCCATGGGTCATGGTGAGGGTCCCATCGGATTCTGAGGAGGTCCCATTCCCCTCATTCATGGACATTCATTCATGATATTTTCTTCTATATAACATCCACTGCACCATACTTGCAGTCGTCATGGTCTAGGTATCGTTAGTTCTTGAATCTTTTTTGTAAGTGATGATATGTTCCCTTGTAGTTGCACCAAATTTACATCTTTTGGGGGTATGGTCACTCTCAGGCTCCCAAGATATCCCACCATGTCTTCAATCTTCATCTATTGTTCTAAGGCATCTTCCAAAGTGGTTATCTGTTGTTGCGTTATCAAAATCCGAGTTAGAGGTAGCAATCCTTGAATGTACCATTCTCTTTGATGTTCCTCATGGATTGGATGTGATAACCTCCCTATAGCATCTTTAAACCTCTGGATCTATTTCAAGACTGATTCACCTTCCCTTTGCTAGATCTTGTGTTATTCAGACAGAGACTGTTGTTTGACTAAGGTAGTTTAAACTCCGCTATGAAACTTGTTCGTACCTGGCTAAGTGTGAACGCTTGACCTTTCATTCCTAGCATTCCTGGCTTAATAATATTCATGTACCACTTAAGAGCGTGACCTCTCAAGGTATTCTAGAACTCAACCAACTTAGTCACGTCCAAAGTCCCTCTTGATGTCCAGATTACTTCACACAAGAACCAGTGTTGCTCCACATCTTCATCTCCCTTACCCTAGAATTATGGGTATCGAGCAATCAAACCTCTCGCGTGACCAACCATTGCTGATATTGTTGCTCTTATCAAAATGAAACCTAACAGTATTGATTGCGAACTACTAGGGGATCCCAATATCCTTTCTATACTCATACTTCCTGGTTGTGACTGACTAACTAATTGTACTAGAACAAAACTAACATAGGAGGGTAGTATCGAACTTACCACTTTTATAAAAGACACTTGTGGTATGGGCGATTTGAGGCTGGTGCCACTGGCTTCGAGGTAGTTTTCTTTGATCTGGGGGGTCTCGTTTTATTCCTCTAGAGCGGTCTCTTCAGCTAAATTCCCAATCTTTCCTTTCATCAAGGTTGAATCTTCTCTTTCCTCTTCAAGATCCATGTCAGCTTCCTTCTCTCTTCCTTCTACACATTCTCCTTCGTGTCCACCCTCCCATGTACTTCTTTCTCTCTGTTCTTCTCTCTCAATTAATATTTGACTAGTGAGTATTTCTTGTCTTCTCATCTTCCGCAACTCTTCCATCTATCTTTCCTCTACTTCTCCTGGTTCGACTTCTTTCCACAACTTCTTGGATTGTCTTGCTACTTTCTTGATCTTTCCATGCCACCACTTCTCAACTATGGAATCTCTTTTCAAATCTTACTCATCTCTTGAGTCCATTTCTTTTTGTTTCCCCCACTTATCACATAACCCTTCCCCTCTATCAAGCCATGATTCTACCCCAATCTCGCCCTACCCCAAGTGAGGATGTTTACACTACCATCACAGTTGTGGACATAGTCAACATCCCCTCTTCCATCAAGAAAACTTTAATCCACAAGGGGATTTCTCTCAACAATATTCCCCTTGCGTCTTTCTTGAAATCCACCTCTGAACATGAAAAATATTGGTGATTCTCGATTGTAAACTCAATATTGTATCCTTATAGTGTGGTATTGACCCAAAAATCAATCGCTCGTGTGACTAGATGATCCAGCTGATGACGTGTTGCAATATTTTTTGTGTCCCAAGTATAGGTCCTCTTGAGTCATTCTTGGAACTGTGGAGATTCTTGGAGCCCATTTATCCAATGTAAAACTTCTTCCGGGAACTTAACCCAGAATATCTCGTACTGTTTGCTCAATCTTTCTGAGTAAAATAATTCCTCACGAGTATTGTTGGCGCAAGTTTGATCAGAACAGGGTCCTTCTTAGGTTACCAACAAAAGGTATCGAGTAGTCTGGAGCATTGGCATTTTCATCTCCTCTGAAGAGAACAAGTCTGACCTGAAGCGTTGTTGAGACAAATAGATAGGGAAGGGTAAGGAAAAGACATAGGAGGATTCACAGAACCTTCAAGACTCATCCTGATCTTGCAAAAGAGACATGAACATATATGAATATTATGTGTGAAAGAATTGAACCTACTTACGTTGTGAACAAGAATTTAAACATAGAACCATCAAGTAGAACTTATAAACCATAAAAAAGTACTGTAATGCATAAGTAAAACACACAGAGACACATCATATTTTGAAAATTCAGGTCCTTCTTCACATTATCTTCAGAATCTTTATTTAATTACAGAATAAAAAATACACAGTAGTGCTCTGTACAAAATTTTGGCTCTTGACTCATGTCACAAAGCACCAATTCTCAAACTGATATGTCGATTACATTACAGACTCAGGACTTGAATTGACTCGACTGACAACAAACTCACCAAGAGGGAAAGATTAGACTGCACCTAATCACACTCTAGTTGAACCAATAGCTAACCAACCCCTTTTACAATCATGTTCATCCCTATATATAAGCTAGGTTGTGTCTTCTGTCTTGGCTTGCTCACTTTCTTGTTCTGTTGCAACCATTGTTGCTTAGCTGGCGTTGCACTATCTTTTGCAATTGACTTTTGTTGCTCTGTCTTGCTATGCTTTCCATCTTCTTTAAAGCTTACGCAACTCGTGTTCAATCAAAACTTGTGAGATTCCTTATCCAAAAATGAAGGGCCCAACAAGCTCTGACCACAACCCTTGACTCGCCCTTGAGTCAAGTTCTTGGTTCTTTCCCAGATTCTAGGAGCATCTGTTGTTTTCCCTTGTCCTCCTTTTCTTCTTCCTTCTGCTCTTCTGTTTGTGCTTTCTCTTATTTTGCCTCTTCAAATGAAGGGCCCAAATCTGAG
>JASDQU010588648.1:17103-41614 GCA_032191745.1 Picea mariana
ATTGTAAGTTGATTTGTATTGAAGTTAATAAAAAGATACTTTTCCCGTCCCGCATACATGAGTCTCATCTATGTAATTTGATTTATGTTTTGTCTCTAACCCTATAATAGATTAGTAGCATGCATGCATAGTCTTGTCATGATTGCAGGGAAGATTTTGGAAGGAGCAGCAGCAGCAAGAGGATAAGAAGCTCAATGGAGGATCTACTTCAGCCGTCCGGAAAAAAGGTTGGTTTATTCTTCTCTTGTATGCATGTGAAGAAAGGGGTTTCAGATTCGGGTAGAAGGTCAAAAGTTAAGTCTTGAGGGTCATGATCTGCGTATAAGCTTAGAGCCCTAGCTTATTAGTCCGTAGGGTAGAATACCCAACAACAGGTATCGAATACTGGTAGGTCTCTAAGGTTCATTATGGTCAAATTGAATAAGTTGAAAAATTCTAGTTTTGGCACGAAGTGCATGCCTCATAACTCATATGGAGCCATCTCCCAAAAGACATCTATGTTCATTTGCGGGAACAAAAATGGATATGTTAGGTCAAGATAGAGGAGCTTAACATGCTCCACCTTCCCTTTGAGATCGCCCACAACCTTGACTCGGGGGTCGCAGGGCTCGTCTGGTACCACATCTTTAGACATGGTGCTTCGTCTTGCTGTGGCTCTCGACATTATGGATTATGAGTTATCACAACTTCTGTGGTAAGCTAAGGACTAGGTTCATGATTACAGGTTTCACAATTTTACGGGCTGGTTCACTCTACCGAATTAGGAAATGGCTATGTTCTTTGAAAATGATGCATTCTCGGGCGAGTTCTTAGAGCCTTATACTTGGATTAGTGGGAAAGTTTAGCAATAACTATTGTTCATCATGACCGTATGGATGCAACTGGATTTGAGTTGTCATACGGGATGGTTTAATGGGGTAAATCCTATCGAGTGATTATGGCATTTACTTGCGTGAGTGGGATAGGGATGTGGTTGGTTTCATACCTTTCTGTTTGATGGGTGGGATTCCCAGTGCGAAATCCGATGGAATCTTTGCGTATCACGACTTTATGGATTAACTAAATTCAGATGGGGTACCGTAATGGAAATAAAGGCTGTGACTAGACCGAGTTTGTGTGTCACATGGAATCATATCATATTCGGATTCATTCTCCCTCTAACTAGAAAGGGGGTCCCCTTCATATTAATGACTGCCATTAATGGATTCTCGTATGCTTCAAATCCTGCACTACTAAGTCATTAGTTTTGTATCAAACAACACTTAAACATAAAATGAACTATGTGTCATGGAACAACACTGCACACATCGACTTTACTAACTGAATTTACAAAAAATTCAGAAAACTCAAATCTAAATATTATACATGCTCCTTCGAACTAGAGAAAAAGTCCCTTTTTCTCAGTTTTGAGACATATAGGGCTTCAGGTGAGCATCGTTCACCCATCCTAGCCACAAGATACCATCCATTTGCATGATTCTAACTACTCTTGAGGGTCAGATATCTATAATTATAGATGGTCCCAACCAATTCATGTGCAACTTGCCAGGATGCCTCTCGTACTGACTATCATAGAGTAGAACCTTGTCTCCTTGCATGAATACATTAGTATTAATGTGCCTATCATGCCAAGCTTTTTGTCTTTTTTTTTCAACTAACTGATGGAAGTCTGTGAGAAATATGGTCTCCTCAAGTTCTTGTAACTCCATAAGTCTCTGTGCAACTGATTCCTCCTCTGACATATGTGTGATTTGTGCAATATACAAACTTGAAGTGATGAATTCTGCAGGCACCACTGCCTCTTTCCCATAAACTAGATAGAACAGTGTGTACCTATGGAGTTTCTTTGTGGTTGTCCTATAAGCCCATAGTAATTTTGGGACTCTGTAATCCCAATATTCCCGATTTGCACAACAGACTTTTGTCAACCCTCTTTCCAGAATCTTGTTGAATGCTTATACTGTTCCATTGGCCTATGAGTGGTAGGGGCTACTTTTGTGATGTTGGATCAGGAACTTTGTTGTAAGATTTGCTATAGTGCTACTAATGAAATGAGCTCCTTGATCACTAGTTAGTCTCCTAGGACATCCAAAACAAGTGATAATATTCTCAAAGATGAACCCGGTAGTGGTATTGGTCGACCAGTCCTGAACAACTGTTGCTTCAACCCAATGCGTAAGGTAGTTAGTTGCGGTGATGATGTACCTAGCCTTTGAATGCTTGGCTATGGGGTTGATTGGTCCAATAAAGTCAACTGCCCATTTCTCAAATTCTTGTAGATATTGAACTGGTTGCAGTGGTAATTCATCTCATCGTGACGACTTACCCACTCATTGAAAAACATCACATGATTGAGTGTATACCTTTGCATCCTTGAAGAGTGTTTCCCACCAAATTCCAGCTTGTATAAATTTCTGTGTAGTGGCCTTTCCTCCTATGTGACCTCCCACAACTCCACTATGGCATTCCCAGAATATATCCTATCTTTCATGATTCAGGACACATCTTCTAAGGATACTATCTAGTCCCAGTTTATACAAATGTCCGACGATCAACTAGTAATCTGCTGCTCTAACAACCATGTGGAATTTTTGGGTTGCGGAATATGTTTTTGGGTAGGCCCTTGTACTTAAGAAGACCGATATGTCCTCCAGGTATTCTAGTATGGCCTCAACCCGGAACAAGTCTACATTTGGGAGATGATCGTATACTACTCCGCCACTTTCCCCTGACTCTAATATGGATAGGTGATCAGGTCCTACATTACATCTTCCCATCTTAATGATAAATTCAAAGGAAAATTCCTGAAATAACAACAACCATCTACAAATTCTCCCTTCCAATAGAATTTTGTTAACTAGATATTTCAATGCAAAATGATCAGTAAAGAACTTAAAATGAGAGCTTAACAAATAATGTCTAAATTTATGCAAAGTATAAATCATGGCTAAGCCCTCCCTTTCTGTCATTGTGTAGGTGTGCTATGCTTATGACAACTTCTAACTCACAAAATAGATAGGATGATCCATAGCTCCATCTCCAAGTTGCATTAAGATAGCTCCTAAGGAAATTCCTGAAGCATCTACATGGACGTGAAATTTATTCTCCCGGTTTGGGAATATCATAATTGGTGTTGTGCTGAGTTTCTCCTTGAGTGTCTCAAATGCTTTATCACATTCTGGAGTCCATTGGAACGTTTCAACCTTTTTCAGTAGGTTTTCCAAAGATGCAGTAATGTCGGCATATCTTCAGATGAACATACGATAGTAACCTGTATGTCCCAACATGGAGCGCAACTATTTAGCACTCGTAGGTGGTGGCATATTCGCAATGACTGCAACTTTGGCTCGGTCTACCAATACTTCTTCTTGGAAGACTATGTGACCCAACAAATTCCCATGTGGTACACATAAGATACACTTTGTGAGATTCAATGAGATCTACAATCCTCTACATCTGTCAAACATTAGTTGTAGCAGTGCTACATGTTTCTTGAGTAGGCTATATATCATCCAATTATCCATATAGACTTCCATAAACTTGTTAATGAAATCTCTAAAATCTTCTATTACAATCCTGGAGAAAACTGCAGAGGCATTCTTTAAGCCAAATGGCATCACATTGTATGTGAAAGATCCCCATTCTGTTATGAATGTGATCTTCTTTTTGTCCTCTTCGATGATCCTGACTTGGTGGTACCCTGAAAATCCATCTGTGAATGAGTATGCTTTCTTCCCTGCAACCTATTATAAGACCTCATCAATAAAAGGTGTTGGGAAAGGGTCATGCACACAGGAAAATTTAAGACTTCTATAGTCTACATAGACTCTAATATCCATTGTGCCTTTCTTTCTTTGAATAACTATTGGGCTGACCCATTCTGCTTCTTCTATTGCAAAAATGAGTCTTGCTTCCAACATCTTATCTATCTCTTTCTTATCCTTCTCTTTTACTCTAGGGTTAAGATGGTATGGTCTATGTCTCACAGGATTGGATCCTGGTTTCAATTCAATTTTCATTTCTCCCATAGCTCATTTGATTCCCTTTAACTCTGAAAAAGTCTTTTTGAACAAATCCTCATATTCCCGCAGCAAACTCTGTATTTCTTGACTAGTTTGCTAATTCCAGTAGTCTCCCACCATAACTATATTGGGCTTCTTTGTGGTCCCTATATTTATTTTGCGCAATTTTAATGGGTGATTGTAGGAGCTATCAGTCTGGCTAGGTATGGTGTTCTGGATTTCTCTGTTCCCCTTCATCTCTTTGATGGCCAGGTTTCTCAATTCCTCTAATTCATCTAGGCTTTCTGAATCCCTGCTAATATAATACCATTCTATAGGTTTCTCAATTGAGGGTAGGTGAAGTTTAGTCTGAATTTCTTGCCTATGTTTGGCGCATACAACTAAGTTTGATTTCTGATTACCATTATCTGTAAAAAGAAATTATTTAATATTTTGCAGGACTACTTCAAGATCAGGGTACTTACTTGTAAATGAGACGTCCTTGCAAAAATGAGCTACCAGTGTTTGCCAGTCGTTGGTCTATCTTCTGGCTTCCTCATGTATGAACCAAGATTTCGGTATTTGACCTAGAGAGTGGGGAAATACCTGAACCCAGAACTAAGAGGGTATTCCCGCAGCTTTCCACTGTGTCATGCATTGTTCAATATGCACTCTAGGATCCGATTCTTCACTGAAAAGTTGCACAACTTGGAGATCCCTATGCATCTCTGATTTCAATTGCTCCTTATTTTGGAACCTATACTTGATAGCTTGCTTCACATCATCCCAAGTTCTGAGTAAGGCTTTATGATTAGCCCACCATCTGGAAGGGGTGTTCTGAAAAGCTACATCTAGTACCGAGATTCTTTGATCTTCTACTACCTTTTCTTCCATGCTGAGTGGAAAACTGTCTAGTTTTGAGGTGCCATCATATACTGGGTGTTCTATAACTTTTGTCTCAACCCATCTAGTTACTCTAACAGTTGTGCATATTCTTGAGAATATTTCGTATGAACCTTGTTTCCAACTGTCAAAATCCAATTTTGAATCTTCATCTGCTAATTGTATGCTTCTCCAACTTATTTATCCATCAGTAGTAGGATTTATATAATCATCTCTTCTTCATTCTTTTACAGTGTACAACTCGTCCAAGTCTTCTCCCTCCATATTATTTTCTGTTGTCTCTGTATACATGGGTCCTACATATGGATCCAAAGGTTGAACTACCTTGATTCCATCAGTCTCAAAGGTCATGGTGTATTTCTTTAAGTCCATTACTGCATAGTTTTCATAGGCCCAATCAATGCCAAGTAGTGTAGGGTAGCGGTCCTTATCTCCCATGATATCAATGACTTCAAAGTCAACCACTGTATTTACTCCTGCAACATCTATTTCCACATTCTCCAGTGTTCCTATAGGGAAGATACAATATTGGTTTTCCATTCTTAATTGAATTGGAGAATATGTCAGCATAGGTTTTCCTAAGGCTTCCCAGGTATTCTTAGGCAGAATGTTCACATCAGATCCTAGATCCAACATGATGTCCTTAATCTCGAATTCATCTAACTAGGCTACTAATCTGAATTCTTTTCCAGTTCATACTTTTCTTCTCTCCACTCTCTGAGTACTCTTCTCAGGAAGATTATCCCTTATTCTTTCTTCTAGGGGTTCTTCGTTCCCTAAAATTAGGTATAGCGCATTGTGCAACTTTTCTATCAGTTGATCATTCCCAAGAATGTCAGAGAATAATTGAAACCAAAGGTCAACTACATTTTTAGGTTGCTCAGGTTGTCTTAGTATGACTCTAGGGTTTCTGGGTGCAGGGGGTGAAGCATGGACTTGCAACATATTAGGATAAACAATAGGTTGTTCGGGTTTCTCTTGCATCTCAGGATTAGGAATATTCTGGAATACTTCTATGGCATCATTAAAGAACAACTTTTGTTTTATAAGGTCGTACATGTCTTCTTTAGGTGTTGCTTTCTAGATCTTAGGTAGAGTATCAACATCAACTCCTATATTCGCTCCTCCCCAAGTAATGATATTAATCTTGGGAAACTCCTATAACTCTATTGATTTCTGAACTGATGAGGTTAGTTCCTTGTTGTCATACCATATCTTCTTGTTTTGTAATTAATTATGGGTATTCTTTAGTTGCATGCCCGTTGGTTTTGTAGTGAGAGAACCATGGCCGCCTTAGATGAGGACAGTCTCTAGCCATGTGACCTTTCTCATCACAGTTATACTATCTGCTTGGCCCTCTTCCCCAAGTTCTTCCTCCTCTGAAGTCTCCTCTGGCTCCACCTCCTCGACCTCTTCTTGGTCCATGAGGGTTTTCATTTACCCTAAATGTTGTTTGGTCTAACCTGTCTGCAAGTGCATCCAACACTCTACATTGATTGGTAGTATGTGTGGTAGATGCGCAAAACTCATAGTGTACTGTATTTGGTACTGTTGAATATTTCTTCATAATGGGGCACTGTCTTGGCCCATGCCCATGGATTCGACAGATTTCACAATACTCAGTTGTTGGTGTTCCTTGGCTTCCTGAAAAAGCATGATATGGGGTGGGGTTATGGAATGGTAAGTTCGTAGATGCTTGCACAAATCCTCCCGTGGGTCCTGATGGGGGTACCATCGGATTATGAGGAGGTCCCATTCCCCTTATTCATGGACATTCATTCACCACATGTCCTTCTATATAACATCTGGTGCACGAGACTTATGGTCGTCCTGGTCTGGGTATCGTTAGCTCTTGAATCCTTTTTGTAAGTGTCGATATTTTCCTTTGTAGTTACGCCAGATTCGCATCTGCTGGGGGTCTCATCACTCTCAAGATCCCAGGGTATCCCTCCATGGCTTCAATCTTCATCGATTGTTCCAAGGCATCTATTAAAGTGGCTAAATTGTTGCGTTAGCGGAATCCGAGTCAGAGGTAGCAATCCATGAATGTACCATTCCCTTTGATGTTCCTCATGGATTGGATGTGCCAACCTCCCTATAGCATATTTAAACCTCTATCTATATTACTAGGATGATTCATCTTCCCGTTGTTGGATCTCACGCAACTCAAACAAAGCCTATTGTTCTGACTGAGGTAGTTTGAACTCTGCTGTGAACCTTGTTCGTACCTGGCCAAGAGTGAATGCTTGACCTTACATTCCTGGCACTCCTAGCTCAATGGTATTCATGTACCACTTGAGAGCATGACCTCTCAAGGTAGTCTGGAACTCAACCAACTTATTCACATTCAGAGTCCCTCTGGATCTCTAGATTGCTTCAAACAAGAACCAATGCTGCTCAACATCTTCATATTTCTTACCCCAAAATTTTGGGTATCGGGCAATCGAACCTCCTGCATGGCCAACCATTGATGATATTTTTTCTCTTATCAATATAAACCCTAACATCCTTGCTTGTGATCTACCAGGGGATCTCAATATCATCCCTGTAATTGCACTTCCTGGTTGTGGCTAACTAACTAATTGTACTGGAACAAAAATATCATGAGAAGGTAGTATCAAACTTACCACTTGTATATAATACACTTGGGGTATGGGTGATTCGGGGCTGGCGCCACTGGCTTCGGGGAAATTTTCTTTGATCTGGGGGGTCTCATTTGCTTACATTGGAATGATCTCTTTGGTGAGATTACCGATCTCTCCTGTTATCGGGGCTGAATATTCTCTTTCTTCTTCAAGATTCATGTCGGCTTCTTCCTCTCTTATGTCTACACCTTCTCCTTCTTGTCCAAACTCCTTGGGACTTCTTTTTCTCTGCACTTCTCTCTCACTTAATCTTTGACTGGCTAGTCTTTCCTGTCTTCTCATCTTTCGCAACTCTTCCATCCATCTTTCCTCTACTTCTTTTGATATGACTTTTTTCCTCAACTTCTTAGATTTTCTGGTTGCTTTCTTAATCTTGTCGTGTCACCACTTCTCAAATGTGGTGGCTCTCTTCAAGGATTTCTCTTCTCTTGAGTTTGTTTCTTGTTGTTTCCCCCCCATTTATCAAAGAACCTTCCCCTCTCTCAAGCCATGACTCTACCCTAGCCTCACCCTACCCCAAGTGAGGGTGTTTACGCTTCCATGTTAGTCAGGGACATAGTCATCATGCCCTCTTCCATCAAGAAAACCTTAATCCACAGGAGGATTTCTCTCAACATTGTTCCCCCTACGTCTTTCTTGAAAATTGTCATTGTGCATGAAAAATATTGGTGCTTCTCAGCTGCAAACTCTATAATATATCCTTCTAATGTGGTATTGACCCAGAAATAAATGATCTGCATGACTGGACAATCTAGTTGATGAAGTGTTGCTAGATTTTCGGTGTCCCAAGCACAGATCTTCTTGACTCATTCTTGGAACTTTGGATCTTCTTGGATCCTCTTTATCCAGTGGAAAAGTTCTTCCCAAAGCTTAACCCATAAAATCTCATACTGGTCGCTCAATATTTCTGAGTAAAAGATTGCTTCATGAGTATCTTCCACCGATTTTCCCCTCAGTTCCACTTCTTTCCATATGAAGGCGTCATAGTTTCTTTCCCACCATTGGTCAATACTAGATCTATGGATCCATGGAAGAATCCTCCCTACAGGTTCCCTTTTAACGTAGGTCCCGACAATGTAACCATTTTGTTGGCCCAAGTTTGATCAGACCAAGGTCCTTCTCAGGTTACCAAAAAAAGGTACCGAGTAGTCTAGAATGCTAGCATTTTCATCTCCTCCAAAGAGAAGAAGTCTCACCCAAAGCATTGCTGAGACAAATATATAGGGAAGGGTAAGGAAAAGACTTAGGAGGATTCACAAAACCTTCAAGACTCATCCTGATCTTGTGCAAGAGACATGAACAGATATAAATCTTATGTGTGCAAGAATCGAACCTACTTACGTTGCGAACAATCCTTTAAACACATAAACATCAAGTAGAACTTATAAACCATAAATAAGTACTATTATTCATAAGTAAAACACACAGAGACACATCATATTTTGAAAATTCAAGTCCTTCTTCACATTATCTTTAGAATCTTTCTTTAATTACAGTCTGAGAAATACACAGTAGTGCTCTGTACAGACTCTTGGCTCTGGACTCATGTCACAGAGCTCCAATTCTTAGAATGATATGTTGATTACATTACAGAATCAAGACTTGACTTGACTCGATTGAAAACAACCTCACCAGGAAGGAAAGATCAGACTACACCTAATCACACTCCAACCGAACCAGTAGCTAACCAACCCCTTTTACAATCATTTTCATGTCTATATATAAGCCAGGTTGTGTCTTCTGTCTCAGCTTGCACGCTTTATTGTTCTGTTGCAACCATTTTTTCTTAGCCGACGTTGCGTTGTCTTTCACAACTGATTTATGTTTCTCTTTCTTGCTCTCTTGTCCAGTTTATTCTGAAGCTTTCTCAACTCATTCTCAGTCAAAACTTGCATGATTCCTTATCCAAAAATGAAGGGTCCAATAAGTATCTTCCATATATTTTTTCCTCAGCTCTGTTTCTTTCCATATGAAGGCGTCGCAGTTTATTTCCCACCATTGGTCAATTTTATATTTGTGAATCTATAGAATCATCCTCCCTACAGGTTCCCTTTTAACACAGGTCTCGGTAACATAACCATTGTGTTGGTGCAAGTTTGATCATACCAGGGTCCTTCTCAGGTTACCAACAAAAGGTACTAATTATTCTAGAGCACTGGAATTTTCATCTCCTTTGAAGAGAATAAGTCTCACCTGAAGCACTATTGAGACAAATGGATAGGGAAGGGAAAGGAAAATACTTAGGAGGATTCACAGAACCTTCAAGATTCATCCTGATCTTCCACAAGACATCTAACTAAAGAACAGATCTGAACACATATACACAAGAACTGAAGCTACTTATGTTGTGGAAAAACACTCAAACATAGAGACATCATGTTGAACATACAAACCATAAAGAAGTATTGTAAAGATATGATGCAGAAGTATAAACATAGAAAGAAACAACATATTTTGAAATTTTGGATCCTTCTTCATATATTATCTTCAGGTCTTTCTCAATTACAATATCAGAGATATGTAATAGTGCTCTGTTATAGACTCCTGGATCTAGACCCATGTCGCAGAGCTCTAAGTCCCAAAATGGTGTACAGGTTACATTACATACTCAAAATATGACTTCTCAGTAGTAGAAAGTAACTATTGCATCAACCTAACAGCAAGGGAAGAATTGAACCAAACCCTTCTACAATCACAATCCAACAACAACCAACCCTTTTACAATTATATTCATCCCTATATATAAGCTAATTCATGTCTTCTGTATTTGTCTTGCACGCTTTCTTATTCTGTTGTAATTGCTTTTGCTTTGTTTGTGTCACATTGTCCTTTTTGCAACTGATTTATGTTGCTTCTCCTTGCTCTGATGTCCCTCTTCTTCTGTAGCTTGTGCAACTCGTACTAGGAAAAAACTAGGACTGTATTCCTTCTTGCGCAACTCCTTATCCAAAAACAAAGGGCCCAACAAGAAGCAATAACCATTGAAGTTTCATCCATACTTGGGTCTGTTGTGACATGATAAATCTGTCTTTTGATATGTTTCTTGTTTTTGACTTTTATAGCTTCCTTCCTTGACAACGTTCATGGTGTGTTTTAGGTTTGTGACTGTACCTTTTTGTTTTGAGGAGAATGATCCTTTATCATGGTTTTGAATGGTGCTCCATTTTCCACCTTCTTCTTTCTTAATGTATCAAAGACCGTTTTTTTCATCAGTTAGTCTTTGACTGTTCGAGATCCTATCTAGGATTGTTAAGCTATTCTAGAATTTTACAGTTGCTTTTGTCTTTTCATTATTCTTTCTAAGGTTGATAACTTCCATTTCCAGCATGTGACATGTTTCTTCCTTTTTAGTCAATTGAATCTTCAAGGCTTCTTATTTTTCCTTAGCTCCTTCAAGTTGACTCTTTAGATTGATTACTATTTCTTCTGTATCATCCAATATGTTTGTGCAGTTATTAGTTTTGTCATATGTCTTTAACTCTTATATATATTTTGTTAGATCAAGAACTTCATTCTTCAATCTTTTGATTTCTTCCATGTTTTATAGCTGAATCATTTTGAGGTTGATGGTTTCCAATTCCAACGTGTGACATGATTATTACTTTTTAGTTAATTGGATCTTATGTTCTTCTTCATTTTTCTTAGCTTCTTTAGTTTGATTCATTAGAGTTGCATTAGTCATTTCATTTATCTTTTTGACGTTAATAATTTCCAATTCTAACATGTGACATGATTATTATTGTTTAGTTAATTGGATCTTTTGGGCTTCTTCATTTTTCTTAGTTTCTTCAAGTTGATTTTTTAGACAGATAACCATTTCTTTTGTCTCTTCTAGTACTTCTTTTCTTTTATTGTCATGTGTCTTTAATTCTTCCATTTCTTCTATTATATTATCAACTTCGATCTTAATCTTTTGATTTCTTCTTCTTTGTTTTCTGGGTGAATCTTTTGTTTAGGTTGTTCATGGTTAGATTGATCTACCTATTGTAGTGGCAACATATATTTCTTTTGAAGTTTCCCTAACTCTTCAAAAGTTCACATAACTATTTATTCAAGCTGGTCAAGAACATCCCTAGTAACTTCAATATATAGACCATTTGTTGGTTCCTTACCAATCACTTCAAACGTAGTTATAACATCATTCTTAGAATCTAATAGTTTTTCTTTAGTGAATACTAAGGTATTTATCAATTCCTTGATGTAGTATTCTTCTTCGTTGATGACTGGGGTTTGCATCAATTCTTTGATGGAATTGTCCTCTTCTATATTTTGTTCTTTATTCTGATCAGAATTCTCTTTATCTTTATTTTGTTCTTCGATCTGATTTGATTTCTCTATTTCTGAGTTTTGTTCTTTAATCTGATTGGATTTATCTGTTTCTTCATTTTGTTCTATATTTTGATAATAATTCTCTAGCTGGAGCTATAGTACTTTAGCTAAGGTTCATTGTCCCATCTTTTCTTTGACTTGGTTTGAAAGTCCATTTAGGATTTCCTTTAATGATATTGAATTATTTTTCTTTGCTTCTTTTACATATTTGGTTTTTTTCTTTGAGGTAGTGTAGTAGCAACATTTAGATACAACTGAATCCTAAACACCAGATCCTCTTGACTTCAGATATTGTTTCATTCCTTCCCTCCATGAAGAATAGTTTGTTCCATGAAATAAGGGGACTTCATTTGTGGAGAGAGCCGTTTGTCCACCCATTTCTTCATAATCTACCTTCAAGTGTTTAAACTGTGCAAAAGGCACCCGCTCTGATAACAATTGTTAAAATATACACTTGACACTGAGAGGGGGGGGGTGAATCAGTGTCTGAAACTTTGACTGATTTTTACACTCTCATAGATTAACTAAATTAATTGAATAAGATATATGCATTACAATTCATAATTCATAAAAATGTTTAACACAAACTATATGAAGTAGATAAAATATATTTCCTTTATTTATTTAAATTGTATGAATACATATAAAATCAATCCTTTAATATCTTCGACTTCAATTGAAAATGAGAGATCCAACTCTCTGATACAATACCCAGCTTGTTGATCTTAGATCCAACTGAGATGTGAGGATTCCAACCCTCATAACAAGACTCAGCCTGTAAACATGCACCAACCTGATAGAATGAACTTCCATTCAATCCATTATATATATATATATATATATAATCCACCAAGACACACTTAGATTCACCACCACTTCTAGTTTATATAGTATTTCAAACGGTATAGGATTGAACCAATGTGTCTTTTTGACATGAACAATTGCACCTCTTCATTTAACTAACTAATATTGTTTCGAATCTTTGTCCTCATGAGTTGATCACAGATATGGATCAACTCATTATATGATTCTCATGCTTCTGCTGTGTCCTCAGTTCACCAATAGATCATATTCGAGCTTTTACCAATTCTCTGTATTGTTATGGTGTTAATTCTTTGTCGAATTACTCTACAAACCTTAAGCTATTTACATAAATGAAATTTGTATGAGGCACTTCCTTCAACCCACTATTCAAATGACCGTGGGATCAAAACCACAAGATTATCCATTTTAAGCGATGTTCATAGCACCTCTTCTTTCACCCTTATTCTTCTATCACAAGACCAATGTTGGAACCAAGTCCTCCAGACTTTGGCCTTCTTGCATTTTATCAAAGTAATACTTCCCGAAGTAAACTTCGTTGAAGTAAATATGAGTACTTTTTGTTGACATATTTGTCATATAACCTTCATCTAAGAACCAAATGATTAACTCACTTTTTCTTTATAGTTATTGAACTTGGCCCTAGAGTTGATTTTAAGATCATTCACATGACCAAGAGCTAGGACTATCAGACATAGGCTAACAGGAGCTCCGACTCTCTGGGTATTCGGGATTATTGGACTTTTCAAACCTTGTATCCTTCCAAAGTAAGTTTCTTTGAATTGCATAAACTCTATTCACTATTTTATCGAACGGTCGATTTTAATCTTTCGTTGAACGAACGATCATGTCTTACCCAGAGGGTTTAAAAAAATCGATGATCAAAGCTTAATCAGGAGTTGAGACCTTCGGTGTGTGCTCTTTCAACATAGTGAAGCTTTAACACTTGGCCACTATGCACTTTAATAATGATTTGACAAGTATCCATAAAATTCAACGGTCCAGATCACTGTGTGCTGCATCCACCAAGTTAATATTCATGCATGTTGAGATGGATGGTTCTTGTTCACTTCAAAACTTCTCCTTTCAATGCTTCAAGACTCTTCCCTTTGCAGTATTTTAATTCTTCCTGAGAAAATTCCATCGAAGTGCTTATCAACAATTCTCTGATTAATAACCTTCACATTTCTAGGAGCTAGGACCGTGGGCTTAGAAACAAAGGAACTCACACTCTTCAGGTATTCAACTATTTGTGACTCTGGGACTTCAAGCTACTTGAACTATGAAGTAGTTCAATCCCTCCGAAGGTTTACCTATCGAATAATTCATAACACGACGACGACCTCTTGCTATCAATTAAGCTTCCACTATGCTTGATATAATGGTCATGAGAGAACCTGGAGGATTTTATATCAACGACCAGCATTAGTTCGTGACTTTTTCCTTCGGTGCTTTGAGTAGTTGCTGGTAGGAAAAAATTCTTATCCCTGAAGGACATACTCCTGGATTGATGTAGCTTTCTGAATTCATTGTTCATGTGGCACTGGTTGAGTGGATGCCACGTGTCACCTAGATTCATGACTTACATATACCTAAAGCCCCAACTAGACCTTGACACTTATCGCCATTTGATTGTGCCATGTGTCCTTGCTGACATCATCTTGCTGATGTGGACATCTTGATGTGTCATATGTATTTATTATTTGGATTATTACTCTATATCGGATGATCTAGTTTTCACCTAAGTTCTTAATCCAGTGACTGTCATTCACTTCGAGACTTTGAGGCTACGACCTTTGGGTGAACTTACATGTTTTAATCCATTTTTTACCGAAGTG
Organism: Picea mariana; assembly: GCA_032191745.1. Lineage (NCBI taxonomy): Eukaryota > Viridiplantae > Streptophyta > Pinopsida > Pinales > Pinaceae > Picea > Picea mariana. The sequence goes on from JASDQU010588648.1 coordinate 31,642, forward strand.
GTTAGTGCCAAAGTTGACCATAATTGGACCCGCCTATCCTCATCCAACGGTCACCATGTATTGTCCATATCTGATGGCACTCATTCACTTCGAAAATTTGGGGCTCTGACCTTCAGGTGAACTTACATGTTCTTGGCTTCTTTTCACCAGAGTGGTCAACGTCGGAGTTGACCATCTCCTTTCCTTTGTTGTGATCTGACGGTTTCCATATTTCACTCTAGATCAACAATTGATGACATTTCCAGACTTTGGGGCTTCGGCCTTTGAGTAAAATTACATGTTCTTGGCTTCGTTTCACCATAGTGGTCAGCATTGGAGTTGATCGTCTCCTTTCCTTTACTGTTATCTAACGGTTCCAATGTTTTCATTCCATATCAATGGTTGAGGGTAGTTCATTGAATTTGAGACTCTGGGATATTTTTGGCTTACACTGTCCTTCCACTAAACTCGATCGGATGGTCAATAATTCATATGAAGTCCCTCTTTGATTCAACGTTCGTTCCTCTACCTTATCTCCAATGTCCCAAAACTTACACTATCCTTCCACTTGTCTTTGATCAATGGTTCTAACTGATGTGATGGTCACAATTACTCCTGAAAACTATATCAATGAACATGATTCTTCCTTGATTCTTTTGGGGTTTTACTGTGGGGATTTCAATCCTGATAGTGCTTTTGCAATGTGCTCTCCCTTATGATCTTTCTTTCATCCTGTCCAAAGAACTTAACAATGCATGCTCTGATTTTGTGTGTGTATTCTTTGTAGCATCTCCCCGCTATCTCTCTTGAGATTTAGTAACTTAGGATCATTGTTTATCTTATTGTGATCAACACTAATCATGAATTGATTTTTCTTCAAGGTGATCTTCCTCTTCCATAAGGTGATCTTCCTTTTCCTCTGATTACTATACATATTTGATGCATGTTTCCATCAATGAAAACACACTATCAATAATGCATGTTATCACTCTATAAATTTGTCTGGCTGAGAAAACAAATGATAGAGGTAACCTACAGACCAACTTTAAGACTGGAAACTAACCTTTCCAATATAGAGAGAGCTCTCTCTGAGACTTAGTCTCTAATAGATAATGAATTTGAATTGTCGGACAGATTTATGTGTTTATGAAATATTCCTAGTTTTATTGGCAAGGAAATACAAAACTTTGGGATATGGATTCAACCTCGTGAAAGTGAGAGAAATCAATGACTTGGTAAATGAAACTTTCATAGGATAAAGGCTAAGAAGGAAATGGTATTTCAGTTCAAATGTTGTTGTGTGTGGTGAAAGAAAAGGTACAAAAAGAAACTCAGATCACCATTGAAGATGAATTCTAACTTACTTAGAAGAAAACACAGAGTTTAAATGGCAAATTCTAAAGCACCGCACGATGAATTCTAGACTTATTAAACGTTCCAATTTAAACAAAGGAAAGGAATGAATATATAGAAAAAAAGAAGTACATACATAGATGGGATCATAATACATCAAACCATCACCATTAGAATTTTTTTCGTCAAAGCCTCAAAATTTATGCATTATATTTCAATCAAGTTCAAAGATTACATTCAATAGTCTACTATCTACGCTACTTTTCCCACCTGGATTACATTGAAAATATAGAATATATAGAAAAAACTACGCCCCTTGGGATCCTATGCCTCAAAATACCTCTCCTAGAATTTTGGTTTTGGTTATTCCCTGCCATACAACCCTTCGAATAGATTTTACTAAAAATGGAAACCCAACTGCACCCAATCAAGTCATAAGTAACTTCTTCATCATGATCATTCATTCATAAGTAATATTCAATCATCAAGATGTGATAAATCGATGTTTCTCTTTTATAGGGTGCCTGAATGATCGAGCACACTGTCAGAAACTTTTCCACCTTGTGTAACGGGCTTTGGTTGTTGTCATGTGATCACTGGTTGTAGTATGCATGTGGCTAGTTGGTGTGGTGTATGTCTGTTGGTTGTCGCTCGTGCACTCCAAGTGGAAAAAAAATTTGGGGAACCACACATCTCCTCCAAAATTGTCATGCATTTCTCCTACACTTGTCCTCCTCAATAAGTGGGTCTACATCCTCTACGCGATGAATATCCACCGCACACGTTCCCCTTAGACTCCTTGATTCTCAATCAAAAACAGGACATGCAGAGAGAGAGATTATGTGCCACGTTCAAAAAGACAAAATGGGGTCATGCCAATCATTCCTTTGGCCTCACCTGCAACCTTAATACTCTGAGTGTTATCTTAATAGACCAGTTCTTCTTTTTAGATTCTTCACTTGTCTTCATAAGACTGCATTCCCTTTCATCTTTGTTTGAGTGATGGCAAGAGCTGCACAGACATTATCCATGGCCGGTCCACATTCCTTGAAGTGCTCCGTGATTCTTTCCTCTAACATCCTCTGTTCCTCATGTAACTGAATGATTACGTCTTGCGCTTCTATGAGCTGTCTTTTGAGCCAATTTTCATTCCCTTCACAACTCTATGACGTTGTTCTTTCAATAGTATTTTCTGCCAACTGTTTTCTCAATTCTCTGTTCTCCTGATACAATTCGGGAATAGTGAGTTGCACTTGCATTAGCTATTGAGATGAAACATGAACCTCCATGTTTTCAGTGCCCGACCTTCTCCATCTTTCACTAATTCCCCTACTTGAACCTTCAACAGGTTCTAGCCGAACAATGTGCATGAGTAGCTTCTTAGCAACACACTGGGTGCATGGTTCGCTAGGAGCTTGGGTAACCTACAAACCAAATTAAGACTAGAAACTAGCCTTTCCAATCTAGAGAGGGATCTCTCTAAGACTTAGTCTCTAATAGATAATGACTTTGAATTGTCGATTAGATTTATGTGTTTATGAAATGTTCTTGGTTTCACTGGCAAGGAAATACAAAACTTTGGGCTATGGAGTCAACCTCATGAAAGTGATAGAAATCACTGACTTGGTAAATGAAAATTTGAAAGGATAAAGGATAAGCATACAATGGTCTTTCAGTTCAAATGTCATTCTGTGTGGAGAAAGAAAAGGTACATAAAGAATCTCAAAGCACCATTGAAGATTAAGTCTATCTTACTTAGAAGAAAATATAGAGTTTAAATGGCGAAGTCTAAAGCACCGCACGATGAATTCTAGACTTATTAAACGTTCCAATTTAAACAAAGGAAAGGCATGAATATAAAAAAAACAAGAAGTGCATACATAGATGGGATCACAATACATCAAACCACCACCATTAGAATCTTTTCTTCAAAGCCTCATGACTTCTAAATTATATTTCAAATTTTGTGCCACATTCAAAAAGACAAAATGGGCTCATTAAATCATGCCTCTAGCCTCACCTGCAACCTTAATACTCTGAGTGTTTTACTAAGAGACCAGTTTCATATTTTTAGATTCTTCACTTGTCTCCACAAGACCGCATTCCCTTTCATCTTTGTTTTAGCACTGGCAAGAGCCACACAGACGTTATCCATGGCCGGTCCACATTCCTTGAATTGCTCCGTGATTCTTTCCTCTGACATCCTCTACTCCTCACGCAGCTAAATGATTACGTCTTTCACTTCTTTGAGTTGTCTTTTGAGAAAATTTTCACTCCCTTCTTGGCTCTGTGACATTGTCATTTCAAAAACAATTTCTACCAATTGTTTTCTCAATTCTCTGTTCTCTTGATACAATTCGGAAATAGCGAGCTTCGCTTTCTTCAGCTACTGCAACGAATCCTGAACCTCCATGTTTTTAGTGCCCAACCTTCTCTATCTTTAACTAATTTCCCTGCTTGAACCTTCAATAGGTTCTATCTGAACAACACGCATGACTAACTTCTCATCAGTAGACTGGGTGCGCAGTTCTCTAGGAGCTTGGATCTCCTTGGATGTCTTGATCAACCTCGTCCTACCTCTTTTCTGGGTTGCTGGTTGTTGGGATGACGAGTCTTCTATTTCCTTTCCTTTTCCCGTGGACTCTTCCATTCTTTCCCCCATGCTGTGAAATGATGTTTCCCCTGCAAATAGGGGGAAATATCCTTTGGGGTCCCTGGGGATGTCAGTTTAAATTAGGAATGAATCCTAGTCTTTGTCCAACTGTCTTAATTCCTCGACTACCAACAACTTGATCAATGAAAGATGGAATAAGTTCTTCCTCGACTGGTCAGCTTCGTCTTGGATGTTTTCTGCCATCCTTTCTAAGCTCCGACGCAAAGATAAAGGTAAGTTCAAAGGCATTTTCCCTATGAAGTGCATCAACAACCAGATTTGATGTGGGTATACTCTGTCAAACCTTCTTTCATAGGTGAAATACCTTCTAATCACTTTTAGGAGCTTTTGGAAAGGCTCCTGGAGATACCGACTCAGAATGCCTTCTCCGACTTTTCCATTCTGACGGTTTGGCTTGATAAAGTCTTCGTAGCATAATACGTCTAAAGGCATGCCCTTAGACCACCTTTCACCACGTGGAGAGATCTCTGTCATGGCTGACAGAGTTTCCTTCGTCACCCAGAATGTGATTCCCACAATGTTCATGTAGAACCCATTAAACTTGAGAGTGAACTTTTCATCTAGCTTCGCATTGTATCCTTTGATTTTCTTGCAATAGAGCATACACCCGACCTGTTCAAAGGATGCCTTGATATTCGTATCTTTGTTGATTAATTCCAAGTCTAGAGGCTCGAACCTCACATCCTTGACACTTTGCACCTTCTTTCTTATGCCCTGGGATGTTGTCATGATGCAAATGTGTATTTGTTTCGTGCACACGGTAATGAACAATAACACCCTCTTTGCACAAAAAAGGAGAATGATATACTTTGTAGAGACCTCTTGGAATGTCAGTGACAAAAACTTTGTACGACAAGCAAAATCAACTATAGGAGTCCACTGCACAGCCCCAAGGAACTATGAGAATTTCGGTACATAAGGAGATTGGCGCTGCGATAAACAACAACATTAAGCCATCACAGTAGGGAAATGAAATGAAAAATTTTGGCATGGTGGCAAGGTGCTAAGAGAATTGTCGCGAGATAGAGAATTGAGACACAGAAAGAAATTCAGTGCGACAGGAAGAAACTCCAAAGAAGAGAGACTGACCATGAGAAGAACTATCATCTGGCGCACTAGCTCATAGAGAACTCCAACAGGCTTCAAACAATGATTGAAAATGAAGGAGACACGACAACTTGAATGAACCGACTCACAATACAAGTGACGACAATTGGCCTTCCCACAGGGAAAGGACCCAAGACTTGCAGAAAAAACCATAGAAAATGCACAAATTCGGAAGGTAAAGGAGAAGCATGCAGGGTGACTAGTATTTATACTTGAATGGGCAAGGGATGGAATTAGGGCAGAGAATGATAAATCCATGGTGATTAGAAGTTTGGAAGCAGGCTGAATATTTGTGCAACAAACTCACACGACGGGTACACTTTGAAGTGTGCAAAGTACAGATGATATGAGCACCGTGATTTCTTAACCTTTCTGACTTCATAATTAGGTGATGATGGTTGTTATATCTGTAGACGTGACTTTTATTCCACAAGTTGCCTGAACATATGGCACGTAAATTCCCTCTTTCTAACATGACTTGATCTTTTTGGAAAGGCACCTTTACAAGTCGCACATGACTAATTATTACACCCTTTCCCAACTTCAAGGGCCAGATTCGTCACTTGTTGAGTTCAACCCATTCATTATTCAGTACACGACTTCACACGCTTTGACACATGAACTACGACTCATCTAGGACTATCTCTAACTGTAAAAATTACACCGCTAAGAATGCCAACATAACCTTGTTCTAAGATTTCAGAAGATAGGGTCTGAAGTGTTCGACATCTTTGAAAACAACGAAGGCTTGATTATCCACTTCAGGGTATTTCAATTTTTCTCCTTGTAATCATGAACTCAAAGTGCAATCAGAACTTCACTCCCTTCATGATTTTTGTGAGTTAGTACAACTACATATGGAGTTTCATAAGAAAAAGTGTACAAGATAAATTCCTTATCAAAATTACGGCTCATTAAAGTAGGAGCTTCTGCTATCACTTCTCTAATTTTGACAAAATATTCATTTTCTTTTAGGCCCCATTTGAATTTTTCATTCTTCTTAATCATATCTTCTAAAGTTTTGACAATTTCAAAGAATCTTGGGATGAATCTACTCTGAAAATTTATTTTACCAAGAAAATATTACATATATTTCTTATTGTGTGGAAAAGCGATTTTGGAAATTGCTTCTATTCTCTTAGGTTCAATCATTATTCCATATTTTGATACAATAAACGCTAAGATTTTTCCTTCATATAATGCAAAAATAGACTTCTTAGGATTGAGAAAAATACCATATCTCCAACATCGATAAAAAAATCTATTTGAGGTAATCAATATGATCACTTTTGTTCTTTGATAAAATGGTAACATCATCTAAATATACCACAACAGACTTACCAATTAATCCATGAAAGGCGATATCCATCTCTCTTTGAAAATTATCCCCAACATGGATCAATCCAAATGGAATATTCTGATAGGCATAGGTTCCCCATTTGGTTTTGAAGGATGTCTTCAGCTGGTCTACTTCAAAAACAAGAAGTTGGTTGTAACCTGAGAAACCATCTAGTAAAGAAAGAATTTCTAACCCCAAAACACATTGTAAATGTTCTCCATAGGAGGAATGGGGTAATTGTTTTTGGGGATGCTCTGTTTTGGTTTCAGAAATCAACACATAATATAATGTCTCCATTCTTCTTCCTTACCAGGACTAGATTTGCTACCCATTGAGTATGACATATATGGAATATTATCTTAGAAAAAAGTAGTTTGTTTAGCTCTCCTTTCACTAGGGGTTATAGATTATAATGCATCTTTCTTAATATCTACTGGAAGGGTTTAACATTGGGATTCAATGGGATCACATGTTGAATAATACTGGTGTCAAATGTCTTAATATCATAATAAGTCCAGACAAATATATTTTTATGTTCTTTAAATAATCTAATGAAGGAAATTTTCTTAGATGGAGAACAAATGGTTCCAAGATTAACAGTCTGTGAGATTTTGTTTGTTCCCAAATTTATGACCTCATACTACATTGAAGAACTATTAGTTTTGAAATTGGTTACCTTCTTGACTTTGTCTTGGAGGTCATATAATTTATCCAACCTTATAATGGATTTCAGAATGGAATTCTTTGAGATTCCATTATCTCCAATTGTCTAGTTTGCACAAGATTTTATCTGATTTTTGAGAGATTCAACATGTTGTAGTTCATATATGTCTAAGTCCTTGAATGTGTCTTTTGATGGTGAGGAAATTTATGATATGTTGATCATCATCAAACACCCTCCATTTTGTTATATTATCTAGGACTGAGGGTTTGTAAAGAAATTCCACAAAAAATGTATTAGTCATGAAACCTTCTCTTGGAATTATCCTAGAAGTTACTTTTGCTAAAAGATCAACGTCAATATTTAGAATTCGAGGTATAAAAACAATATTAGAGCATCAATATTTTTTTATAAAATCCCATACCTCTTGGTGGTAATGTTTGATATGACTAGAAACACATTGAATTTTGTTACATACCTGCTTTATGATTATTTCTGAGTCACCAAAAACCTTCAAATGTTTTACTTTCATATCTATTACTTTTCTTAACCCCTAAACTAAGGCTTCACATTCAAATATTTTTTTGGTACTTCAAAGATGAAGTATGGTGTGATGTTTCCCCACTTAAAGTTTGTGATGCTATTTTAAGACAACTATATATGTGTAAACATTATGTTGTATATGACTTCAGACCTCACAATGTCATTGTTACTTTAGAATATATTTCTATAGGATACCATGGGCCATTCCAGCTACCTCAGTATATTTGATCATAGCCAAGCAATGTAGGAAGGTAATCTCCCAAAATAGGAATTTTTTCCTCTTCATGGTTCACTCTCAAGGTGAATGAATGATAACCATGACATCAACAATCATTGCACAAGTTCTCGCTACACAAGAAAAGCTAGTGGACAAAGTAGTGGAAGCATATAGAGATATATTCATCTTATTGGAGATATTACACACTCACCTAGGTAATTATTTTCCTAAGGTTGGTAGTCCAATGTTCAGAATTCTTCTTTATATGAGAATATGCTCTCTAAAGAATATTCCCCTACAAAATAGGACTCTCACATTGGAAGATTTCTTGTTTTCATTGATGTCAACCCTAGTCCTTGGTTGTAGTCATTGATGTCAACCCTAGCCAATAGCTTTTGGACCCAACAATTGATTGAAGTAGATAGACATGAAGGAAATTACACATGCAGGTACAACACCCATGGAAGTAAATTATAATTCATGCCACTTCCGGTGGTATGTGGAACGTCACGTGGATCCTCACAATTGAGGAGAAATGAATTTTTGAAGATGAAAATGTGAATTGATGCAGAAACTACATGTCGTCCCTAATGTTAAAAGGAAGTGACATAAAGGGTATAAATACATATAATTATACATTCATTTTTCAACACACACAAGTTTTTTAATGAATAAGGATATATAAGTCAAATTTCAGAGAAAATATGAAGTAAAGAAGGTTGAATTTCAAGGGAGGATGAAGTCTTTTGGTGATGTGTTCTAAGGTATGTTATTTATAGGTCATCTTACCATTTTCTCTATAACGTTTTTTCTAGAAGAATTCAGATGGTGAAATTTGTATGATATTGAGAAGACATATCTAGGTACCTGTGTTAAAAAATTTAGCTATTTATTCAATATAATTTTGGATATACGCTCTGTGGAAGATAGGGTTTTTTACTAGTCCTAAAGCTAGTCATAAACATGTGTTTTGGGTAAAACAGTCATAACATCTTCATGGAGAATTCAAATGAAGTGAGACCAATTGCATTGGAAAGAGTACGAGATTTAGTTTCCTATGCACGAATTTTAGAATCTTATGTTAAATATGGAGCGTGGGGCATGCTGTACAATTTCTCTCTCCTGAATAAACCAGAATTGAATAAGGTCTACCATTTTCTCTATAACTCCTTTTCTGGGAGGAGTCAAGGAGTGAAACTTGGAGGTGTTTCAGAGAATACATTGAGTTATATTATATATAGGATCAGATTATTCTAATAAGTGAATAATTTCATAAGTTGAAGAAGTCTCAGGAAGCATTATCAAGTTGTATGTGATGGTTGGTTGATGGTGATAATTTAATGTAAATTTTTATTATCTCTAATATATTCTTGGGTGGAAGGAAGGGGCAAGGATGGAGAGGTCAACCCTCTCTTGATATTGGAGGATTGTATATTCCTTTTGGAGGTTTATCCCTCCATTTATATTTGGAAGTTGTAGCTACCTTTGGAAGTCATTACTTCCCTTGAACAATAACTATTGGTTTTTTCTCATATATTGTGCATGGTGTATTGTGGTGTATTGGTGTAACTCTTCTACTATTGTTCATTTCTCATTGGATATAATTGAATATAGAATTTGGTTGAAGTATAAGTTGATTTTTTTTTAAAATTGATGATACTAATTCATCCCCCTCTCAGTATCATAAATTGGTATCGGAGCCGATTGCCTTTAGAACAATTTAACCACTGGAAGGAAAATATTGAGTAGAGATGGATGACCATGAGCACATTCCAAATGGGATTCAACAATTTGATGGAAGAAATTATGCATACTAGAGTGATAGAGTGAAAACTTACCTAACATATTTGAGAGTAGACATTTGGTTCTCAGTTGTAAATGGTTATGTAATCCCAAAGAATTCTCCAACCGATCCAAATGAGAAGAAGCTTATGAGTTGTAATTCAAAATCCAGACATGTTATTCTAGGAGCATTGGAACTAACCATTTCCAATAAAGTGATGGGATGCAACACTACTAAATAGGTATGGGAGAAACTCAAGAGTATCTATGAAGGTGATCCAAAAGTTAAGCAAGTAAAGCTTCAACGACATAGACCAG
>JASDQU010588649.1:19009-48453 GCA_032191745.1 Picea mariana
GTGTGTCCAACAGCCTTCTCCCTTTCTTCAGGTAAAACAGAAATATGATTGTATCTTGAAAATACATCAATCATGGACATCCTTGTTGAGCATGCCACCCTTTGCAAAATATGCTCCTTCTTAGGCAAGGGGTAATTATCTTTCCTAGAACACCTGTTCAAATTTAATCAACACAAAGTCTGATTTCTCCATTCTTTTTCCTAATAGGGACTAGATTAGGTATCCACTCAAAATACCTCAAAGGTATGATAATATAAGCATCAAGCAATTTTTTGATCTCCTTCTCCATGATGGGCAGCAACATAGGATTGATTTTCCTTAATTTCGGTCTAAATGGTTTGGTATCATCCTTCAAAGGTATTTTATTCTCAATAATGCTTGTATCATAAGTTTTCAAATCATCATACTTCCAAGAAAAGACATCAACAAATTCCTTTAACAATTTGATATACTCATCTCTTTGTTTTTCTGACAAACTAATAGACAGCTTGACATACTTGGGATCTTCACCAGTACCTACATTGCACTCTATCAGATCAACATCTTCATTTGAACCTCTCACTTTCACAGCCACATCATTACTATCAAATAATCTCTCCAACGGAACCAATCCCTTGGGAATATGATTGCTAGGCAACTGGATAATCTTGTGGTCTGCAATCTTGTTCAGGAATTTATCAGTATAAGGATTGTTTTCATCATCTAGGTCTTGATCAATGTGAAGAGCAGAAAATTCCTCTATTGTTTCCAGAAATCTCTTTATTTCAATATCATATTCAAAAACCTTCCAATGTTTGACATTGTTAGGTATATAAGGCCTATACTTTACCTCAACATCATACTTGAGCTTAGGAGGTAGTGGGACTTAAATTTACTAGCAGAAACAGCTAGAGAATCAACCAATGTATTCTCTTCTCTAGGAACAAAGGATATGTTGAAAGCTAGGAAGAAATTGTCAATAAGATCCCATATCTCATTTCTGTAAGTCCTTATCTTGGGATTATTTTCTTTATATATATTTCTGACTTGATGTGCAATCATCTCTGCATCTCCAAAAACTGATAATTCTTATATTTTCATATCTTTAGTAGCCTTCAGCCCCAAAACTAGGGCCTCATATTTTGCAATGTTGTTTGTGGTTTAAAATTCCAATTTGAAAGACAAATTTATGACTTCTTGAGAGGGAGAAATGAAAACAACTCCGGCACCAGCACTATCTTTAGAAGATGCCCCATCAAAATACATTTTCCAAGTTTGAGCACCTTGTTTGACTATTTCACATGTTGTTGGTGATGGCTTTCTAATTTCCACAGGTGACTGAGGAAGATCAGTGAGTTTCAGAATGCTAGATCCCAAATAAGTGTCAACAGCATAAATAGGATGGTTTGTGGGATTACCTTCATCACTAATAATATAATCCAAATGTGTTTCTCTATAAAAAATTATGTGTTCACCCCCAAAGACTGGTATAGTGGCATAAGAGAGATTCATCTGCAATGTCCCTCCCAACCTTTTTATCTATGATCTAGACAATAACATTCCAAACTTGGGGGGAACATCTGCAACTACAATAGCCATGACTATACTCTTCATGGGAAGTTGAAAGAGAGTAACAACAAAATCTTTAATCACCCCAAAGAATTTAACTTTTCTTGAATCAAAAGAATATAGATCATGATATGCTTTGGTGATGTCTATACCCAGTTCATCCATGGCATATTTAGGCATTAAGTTATGGGATGCACTTGATTCCATCAGGAAATTGTGCAAGATCTTATCATGTACATTCAATGAGGTATAAAAAGGAGGAGGGGAGCCATATCTATCTTCTACTAAGGGCCCCAATATAACTACAGGTTTTTCATCTTGCAAATTTACTGAATCTGTTGAATGGGAAGAAAAATCAGGATGCAGCAGTTTAGAAATGGACTTCTTGAAATATTCATTATTTATCAACTCTAGGAATGGGACTGGAATTTTTATCTTCTGGATTTCATTCTCAAAGTTAAAATAAGATGGGGATTTCAGAATTTATTTAATTTCTTGAACATGGCCTGCAGGGATGATTTTAGGGGCTAAATTTCGCTCATGGGCTAATTTTCCATGGTTTTTCCAAAAATGTGATTCGCTATTTTAAAAATGATTCGCCCAAATTCTATAGGATAAAATTATTTTACCTTAAAAATTGCCAAAATTTTATAAAAACTATATAAAATACTTAGAAATTTGAATATTTTTAAAAAAATATCGTCAAACATTTATAGTTCACATATGAAGGATTAGTAATATTCGCTAAGGCTTCTACATTTTAAAATAAATTTCCATCCTTAACCACAGGTTGATTATTTTTTTCTTCATTTCCTTTATTTGGTGCAACCATTGTTTGAGTAGAAGGTTCTGATTTTTTAGGCTGATTGGATGTACTAGGCTTTCCCTCTTTTTGTTTTTACCTCAAGTTGTACTTGTTCTTATTTTCATTTATTTTCTCTCACTTACTTAACTCATTTAGCTAACTGTTCATTAGAGACTATTCATAAATAGATTGAGTTAGATGAGGGGAAGTAGATGTGTCTCCCAGATAGTGAATTTATTGACCAACTTCCTCATTTTCTCCTTCTTCATCATCAACTAAATTGTTTTCAAGAGGGGTCCGAACTTTTTGATATTCTCTATTCCTATGATTTGTTTGAAGAATTTCAGGTGCATTATTTTGTGTTCTGAAATTGTTTCTATTTCTAAAATCTTGTGTATTTCTATTTGTTTGTCTCCCCTCAAGTTTCATTTTTTCCATTTCTGCAAAAAGTGACTTGACTAACTTAGTCAATTCATCAACCTGGGGGTTCACTCCTGAAGCATCAGAAGTGGAAGATTCTACTTTTTGTGTCCTCCTATCCCCATCAGACTTGCCTCTTAATTTATCTGCAGCCAATATGTTTGATTCCACTTCTAGGGAAACATCTTACATATGGGCTAGTGAAGTAGATATTCTCTCTCTTAATAGAAGAAAAAACTCAGGGTGAAAAGCACTAGAATAGGTTATTTTGGCAGAATTTTTGGTAGGATTGATCTCAGTAGGGATTTTATTATACATTTTATTAAACTTTTATGAAAAGTTTGATACTGATTCACGTACTTTTCTTTTGAGAGCCCCAAATTCAGTGATATAATATAAAAAATATTTCTTGTCACCCCAATGCCTTAAAAAGGAATCATCTAGGGTTTCAATCCCAGTAATTGATCCAGGAGATAAAATCCTAAACCATTTTCTATCTTCACCATCAATACTTTGTACAAAAACTCTCATCCAAACATTCTCATTCTCAATATTCAGATTATTAGCATAGCTATAAAATGTTGCAAAGTGTTATTCTGCAGCAATATCCTCTTATCCTATGAACTTGGGCATGTAATTTAGGTAATATCCTATTGGGAGAGAATTCATAGGTTGAGGAAGCACCAGAGGGTCATACCTAGTAGCCACAATGGAATCCATTCTATTCCGAGGAGGATTGTCCCGTGCCATTTTATTAGGGAAAGGTGGATTCTGAATTCTAGGAGAAGTAGGAGGTGATTTGACAAGTAAAGTTGCAATTTGTATATCAAGTATTTTGGGAAAAGGAAGATTATAATATGAAGGATTTTCAGAATTAAAAAAAATTGGTTGGATATTGGATGTGGATGGGGGAAACTCAAGAGGAATTAAGGTTCCTTCTTCTTTGTTCATACCAAATTTGAAAGAATGGGGAGAAGGAGAACCTAAGGGAGGAAAATATTCCAGACTCTCAAGCCTAAACCAATTTACAATTGTAGGGGATGAAAGAACATCAAAGTTTACAAGACTTTCTTCTTTTAGCTTAGGAGAAAAATATGAATATTCTACAGGGAAATCTCCTATTTTAGACTTTACATGAGTTTCAACAATAGGAAAATGAGAAATATGAGAAACAAGAACTGGTGTATGGAAAGCAGAGTTAGTTAAATTTCCAGAATTACCTAAGGATTTGGAAGAGGAAAATCCTTGCAAAACATTTCCCTTCTTTAAGATCTTTTCTGGATCAGGTTTAGGTGCAACCAGAGGTGACTATGGATTCAACCTCTTGTGTCTACCTTTGGGAGCCACAGATGAACTTTGGAGTCACTAGGTGCAATCTGTAGTCTTCTGTTTACTAATTATCGTGCACCATCAAAATCAATATTTTGTCTTGTCCTACAACCCAAGGAAATGTCTTCAATATGTTCCCAGGAAATGACGCAAAAAATATTATCACTAGAAGTCACACTTAGAGTGTTGTAAGTGCAAGCCGAGTACCCATCAGAATGTTAAAGATAAGTGTTTATGATAAGGTGGAAAATGGATGAAAAGCTCAGAAAGGAATGTCAATCACAGCTTACTCCATACAAGATACACCAGAAAATGAGGCTTTGAATAACTTTAGATCAAGTTTTAAGAAATGAAGTGAGTAGGTGGAAGACTTGATAAGAAAAACATAATATGCCTATCATCTACATCAGGTAGCATTGACACACATATGAAGAAAAAACCTCTGAAATAATAAATTGTCATAATCAAAGAGAAAAAACTCTGATATAATTCTAAACAATATCACAATAGATCCTCCATTGCAACAAAGATACAATTCATCCATATAAATCATTCAATGGAATGTAATCAAAATTAGATAGCAATAAGATGATAAGAAATAAGACTGATTTCCATTATCCAAAGTGTCTTATGTATGGTACACACAATAGAAGGTATTCTCTTCTACATAGACAATATCAAGAATATGAGTCATCTCTCACACCATTCGAACCCCTCTTAGGTATTGGATTTCTCTTTTTATAGCCTAAACTAACATGAAAACTTTATAATTAGAATAAAAACTCTTTCATGGGATCCCTGTGTCTAAAGGTGGCATGGCTACAAGTTTAAAATACAAAGAAAACATAATGCTAAATTTCAGGATGATGTTGGCAATGTTTGTAACATCTTCTTTATAGTTGATGATGTGTCCATTTGAGCGCATTCTCTTTAGGAAGGTGGCCTCCCAACTTGCAACTGACCTTCAAAGTGGGTGTGCATCTATCATGACATCTTTTATCTGCTCTTCCCTCCAAAACTCCAAAAAATATGAGTTCACAGTGATGCATTGCAGACTTTCCTGTAGAAGCCAGACGTTGTGAACTTTCCTGTAGTGGCTTGTTTGATTTTACAAAGTCTTAAAACATCCCAAAACTCTCTCAAGTGTCCCAAAACATTGTAACAACTTCATAATCTTGGTACATTACTAAAATAAAGCATCAAAATAGCTAATAATGGTTTACAAAACATAGCCATCCTCAAAAACTTGTAAAAATGCATAAAACAAGAAATTTCACCAAAACTGATACTAGTTATGGAGGTTCAACATCTTCATTTTTTAACTGTGGAGATTCTCTTGGTAGAAACCTTGGCTGGCATGTCCATATTTCTCTTGGTCAACTCTTCTTTAAAAGGATGTAGTTCTTCCTTTAACTTTCTGATTTGATCTTGATGAGATTTTGTCTGTAGAGATTTATGAGCTACCCATGGAGAGGCAGAAATCTTTTGGCTAAAAATATTTCCTTATCAAGGGTCTCATGTCACATGCCCATCACTCCATTAATCTTCTTCCTTGAATTTAGGTCTTCCTTTTTTAGTTTATCATCTTTAGCTCTTTCTTTTTTAAGTTGCCTCTTGAGCCTCTTGAAAGTAGTATTTCTTTCATCTTGAGCAGTAGTGATATCGACAATTTCAACGGGTTGCTCAAAAGATTTGGATTTACCTTTCCTTTGGGATGAATTTTCTGCTACATCATCCTTCTCAGGAACATTTTTCTTGGCTTCTACTCTAGTAAAAGGCCTCCTAGGATTAACCTTATTTGCAGCAATGGGTGAAGGAAACACAATCTTTCTTCCTCTCAGGCCAATGGATTTGCTTGAAGGAACCTCCATAGGAGTGGGATCTTCCATGGGTGAAGCTTCCCTATGTGAAGTTTGTGAAGGCCCTCCTTCTTCTATTTCATTTATGGATTTGTCATCTGTATCATTCATAGCACCTATTTTCTTCTTGCTAACCTTTGAACACACAGTCCTTTCAACAGTAGTGTTGAGTCTCAGGATTGTCATATTTCCATCCACCTTTCCCTTCATCATTCTTCACATTTCATCGCCTCATTAACCTTTCATGATACCATTTTTATAATTAAATATGGGTTAAACCTTATTATTTTCCAAATCATTTATTTTAGTATTAAAAGGGAATTTGTGATTAAATATTAGAAAATTGACATGTTTTCATATATATCACAAAAATGTGTGAGCTTTATCATGTGTAGGAATATGTGAAGGATTAATTCAAAAAGACTTCTAGAATACTTCCTCCACCATTTCAAGATTTGAGGAGATAATTCAAGCATATTCCAAGGATAAGATCATGGAGATTTGGTTGTCATATCTTATCCAAGATGTATGAGAGATATGTGTGAGGATTTGAAGGGATAATATTTTGTAATAATGGGAAATTGGTTGAGAGAAAAGTGGATCTGTAATTATGAGATGTTTATCTCCTTTTCAAAGCTCTCATGTATAAAAGAGAGTGTCCTCTCTTCATGAGAGAGGAGAGAATTATTATTATGTAGATTAGGAAGAGAATTATTATTATGTAGATTAAGGGAATTGTTATGAGATAGGTTCTTGAGGAGAATTGTTATGATGTAGATTGGATTCATAAAGATACTCCTTTTGTAAACCTACCTTTTGAAGATTAATGCAAGTTTGGATTCAGTGATTTTGACTCTCTTAGAAGTTATCATCTGTTGATATAAAAGCTTCCATGTTGGCATCGGCAAGGGCCACGGATCCAGCTTAGTAAGCTTATTGTAAATTGTTAGTGTAGATTTTCATTTCATGTACCTGTTATTTTGATTTCATGTTATTTTGTTTGATTTCACTATTCGAATGTGTTGCAAAGTGTGGTAATGCAGGAATGGTTGTATCTCCATATTTCACCATACATGAGCTTTAATGGAGTATTCTACTTGTTAGTTTAGTTGCTCCAGGAGATAGAATCAAAGTTCATATTTTCTTTTCATAAGCCATCAATGAACAGTTCCATCACCTGAGCAAGAGCTTTTGTTTGTTTATGAGTTTTGATTTCCAACTTTCGAGTTGTGTGAAGATTGTTATTTTTAAGAGTGTGTTGGTTTCTAAATGGTTTTCTTATCTAAACTATACTAAATAGACATAGGAACCTATCTATTATCGGCACATATAGTGCATCAACTCTACTGATTACGAATCTCGGTTGACAATTTATGTTTGGTAATATATTATGCAAATAATTGCACCAACAAGGAGTAGGACTTTGTATATTGGACTATGGAGTGGGGGAAACATTTAGTTGAAACTGTGATGAAGTGAGGAATGTTTACCAATCAATGTTTGTCTTTCTCAACTCTTCCATAACCAACATTTTAATAAGGCCAGAGTGAAGGACACTAGTGTCTACATGCTTAGACTTGGCTTGAACTCTGTTATCCATCTTACCAATGCTTCTAAAGAGATAAAAAGGGAGTTCCATTGCTTATTTCCCTATGAAGTGTAATAGTATCCTAATGTGGTATTGATAAACCATGTTAAATCTCCCATCACAGGTGAAATACCTTTGGATAACCTTCAACATATTATCAAAACCTTGAAGCATGTGGCTTCTAGGTGCCCCTTTGGACAATCTCTCTCCCTAACACTCTGGCTTAAGGAATGCCTTGGAGAAGGAAGCATTTAATGACATTTCCTTGAACCAATTTTATCCATTGTTGGGTATCTCTGTTGCAATAGAGATAGATAGTTTTGAAACTTCAAATTCTAACATCCTCACTTTGGTTTTGGTCCCATTGAAGTTGAGTGCAAATTCTCTTGCTCCGATGGATGCCCCCTCCGCATCTTTTGACAGAAATTGATGCAACCTACCCTCTAAAAGTCTTCCCTAATCAAAGGCTCAGAGTCAAGGAGTTGCATGTCATAGGGCTCTATCCTTATAATATACCCTCCATTTTGAGTTTTCTTATGCTATTGACTATCCATAACTGTTACTAGTAGAATGTTTTTCTATGACTTTTAATGACAACTAGATGTGTGAAAGCAGGGAAAACAAGAAATTAGGGTTTTTATGATAAAATTGTTTTCAATAGGTTGTCCTTGTACATGGATTTATACATCTGGTTCTATACACATGAGGTATAATAGAATAAACTCTTTCAATAGGAATAGTATGGAATAGAAAATGAGAATTATAATAAAAGGGAGGTGAAAGTGAACTCTCTGTTAAAACAAGGTATTTTCATCAATAAAAATATCAGTTAACAGCATGATAATGCATGCAATATTTAAACCTGGTTCAATAGTCAATCAACCACGTATTTCAATTTTGAGAGGGGTTTAGATTCACTCTTTAAAAGTTGAATTTTTAAAATATGCAGAAGATGGGTTTTTAACAATGTTGGAACAAAGGATTCACATCGCCAAAGTAACAGTTCACGACGCTAGGGGAAATTTAGTGGAACAAGTGAATTTTGAGAAGTGGGAAATATGGATGAGGTATAAAGGAAGATTGTTCTAGTGGGAAATGTTTAAAACATCATTGAAGTGAATTTTGAAAAATGGTAGAAAAGAATTTGGCAGTTTACAACACCAAGAGATAAACCAGCTAGAAGTTTCTCTCAACCTTAAAATAGCATGATAACCCTCATAGAGTACCTGGTAGACCTGAGCTTGATGAATATGTCTATGGATTTGAACAAAGACATATGCAATCTATCCAACCTCCAATCCTCCTCTTCAGCTAGTTTGCAGTGCCTGTCTACCAGTTTGCAGTGCTGAATTCAAACATGATTTGCACACTTCGAGGAAGTTGTTATGAGATATGTGACATAATCCATGAAAACTAGTTAAATGTAGGCTCTAAAAAAAAGGAAATCCTCTTTGACAAGATCCTTTAATTACAATGATGACAAATGAATCCATGAGGTACTTAGATTATGTTTCGAACTCTCCTAGTGAGTTGGCAACACATACATCTGACTTATACTTGACACTTAAATGGATAGATGGTGACAAAGGGAATCTCATGTACAACATGGAGGTGTGACATGTCAATCTAATGATGTAAAATTCAAATATGTGACTCATGGGGGTTTATTTACCTTGTCATGATAACCAAATTACATAACCCAAAGACTCTAGACAAAGGCCAGACTAACTTTATCTTATTCAAATAAAACTTTAAGTGATTACCATAACAAGAAGACATAAAAACCTATGACTTATGTAACCCTATGACTTAAAAAAAAAAAATTGAAATGATTTTTTAACCCTTACAATTCTATGTGTTAACAACACCATGATAAAGGACTTCAATGGACTCATGTTTTATTTTCTCATGGTATCATTATTACATTTCCCGTCGAGTTAGGTGGTAATATCGTCTCTGTCAAGGTGGAAGTGGTATATGCCCATTTAAAGTATAACCTTCTGCTTAGGTGCACTTGGTTATATGAGATGACAGATGTGTTGATGTTTGGAAAACATCGGGAAGACATTCTCCTAGAATAATAATTAATAATATAATTATTGATTATTAAATATCATATATAATAAGTAAATGACAATAATCAATAGTTAATGATTATTCAAGGGACACATCATTTCATGGATGGTCACCATATGTTACCTATATATGGAACACTCATCATTGTAATAATATATCGATTATATATCATATGAAGAAAAAAAACATGGTATCAGAGTTGGACTGGGCTTGACTACTTCATGGGAGGGCCCAGGAAAATGAGAGTGGATTATTGTAGTGTAAATTTGCTATTGCATGGTTGTAAGAGACATATGGTGAAGGGTAATGCTTTTTATTGCGTTCCATATGTTGTTTCTGCATAGTTCCTTCATGGACCTGCAAAGGAGGAGTGTGGAGATTTACATGCTATGATATCTTTGTTGCCGCAGCAAGAGCCAACTTTGTATGCCTCAAATTCGAAGGTATTGGTTGGCCTTAAGATTAACAAGGATGAGTTGAGGAAAATATTAATCATCCCATAGTATCTAAAAATTTCCATGGTGGAAGCTATGAGGAACAATGAAGTTGTTTTGTATGAGGATCAACATCGCTAGGATGACACCAACACTACACTGAAAGATGCAGTTATTGTATTTGTTAATTCAAAGAGAGGAGGATGTAGAGGCCCTACGTTGAAGGCTCGACTTCAAAAATTATCAATGAAGAGTAGATGTTTGGTCTCTTAGATATTAAGCCCTCATATTTTCTTCACTATGGGATATTGAGAACTTGGTTGACATGTGTGATTACAATGCAATGTCCCTGGTTTACAAGAGGTGATACCATGGTGGGAACGAGCAGAATCCATCATCCCTCATGGGAGGGCCCAACAGCGAAGTAGTCAATTTTACTACTTCATCTATGTCATGATCAACTTATCCAGAGATAGGTATATGTAAATTTCAAATTAAAATATCTGAATCATGATCGCACATTTCATATGCTTGGATGCAAAGGTTCCAATGCTTTCACATATGCTTGTAAAGTGAGCAATTTGGTGTCAGATCCGACCTGAAATGATTTTAACACAGTGTAAAGGTTGGCCATGTGAGTCTCTATGAGGAATAGGAATGTCTAATGTATGCAAGTGATAAGTAATGGAGAGTGGATGGAAACCAAGTGAAATGCGTCCATGGAGATTTTAGTGTGCATGTGTATGTCCATAACCAACTCAAAATTCTGCAAGTTATATGCTTTAACTATGCATGAGTATGGTGATAACCAACTTAAAATTCCACACATAATATTTATTAACCTTGACAATGAAAGTGTTGCATGAATAATGGACTTGTCTTCCTACGTATGGACAGTGAGTTCAGCAAGGTTGTCTTTGGACGTATGGACAGTGAGTTCAACAAGGCTTATAGTTGAATCTCAGTTGAATTTGGGCATTGTCAGTACATAAAATTCAGATGGGGATGGAATGAAAAACAACATGGTATCAAAGAATAAATAAAATAAGGTTAACATTGACCATTCAAGACACATATAACTAAACAAAACTTTTAGGGTTTTTGAAGTACCTGTGAGACAATTCGGTTCAGATTTGTGTATGTGGGACATTCAATGTCCAAAGAACGATGAAAAATGTCGTAAATTGTTTCATTATTAAGGAGAATGGCCACATAAATGTTTTCTAGGAGAGAGAGAGGGAGCCAGTTCCATAGAGAGAAGTCCCAGAGGAGGGAAGTTGTCTACAGAGTAGAGAAGTTACTCTCAGTCTTAGTGCTTATTAGTTACAGAGTCCCAAAGGGAGTAGTTGCAAAATCCAAGAGGGAGTAGTTGCAGAGAGAGTGGAGGACATACTCTCAAAGCAAAGAGCCAGATAGTATTTTGTAGTAAGAAGCCTAATATGGCTTGTGATTTGGGAAGAATAAGTTGTAGAAGAGAAAGTGTACCAGTGTGGTACAATTGGATATGTCTCAGAAGATGAAGAAATGTTGCGGAGATATACAGTGCTGACTAGTAAGTGAGTGCATTTGACAGAAAGCACACCATAGGGTGTTTCCTAAGCTTGAGATTAGACAGGATTTGTGGAAGCGGACTTCTATAACACTCAGTACTACATGGGTAGAATATATCGTAGCCAATTATGCAAGTCATGGAAGCAGTGAGGCTTCAGAGGCTTCTCACAGGATTTCATCCGAGACATGGTGCAGATGGAGTAGCCAGGATTCATCACACA
Organism: Picea mariana; assembly: GCA_032191745.1. NCBI lineage: Eukaryota > Viridiplantae > Streptophyta > Pinopsida > Pinales > Pinaceae > Picea > Picea mariana. The sequence goes on from JASDQU010588649.1 coordinate 30,841, forward strand.
AATGAGGAAGATGGTGTAGACTTCATCCTAACATGCCTCAGATGGTCAGATGAATGAACCAAGAAATTGGTTTCACAAGGAAACATCGATATGTCTTATGAGAAATTGAGTCCCTGAGGGAACCTTGATATGTATTAGACATTGGTTTCATGAGGAAAATTTCATATCTCAAATAAGGTCCAAGATGGCATTCCCTTTCATGGGGAGACATTTGAGCCAATTGATCCCATTTATCATGTATCTCCAGTTAATGTTTCCAGAGATATTGCAATAGGTCGAAAGATACTTTTATGGGCTTGTCAGATTCTACAGGAGGAAAAAGGACATGAAACTCCTCATGGTACCTTCTGAGAGAGAAAGACTCAAGAGACCTCAGAGATATTCATGCTATGTTGTATATATGAGCCACATCATTGATTTTGATCCTTCTTGTTATGAGGAGGCATATAGTCAGTCAATATGGAGAGATGCCATGACGGAGGAGTATCAATCCATCATGAAGAATGATGTGTGGGATATTGTTTTGAGACCTGAGGGGAAGTCTGTAGTGACTTCCAAATGGATCTACAAGATAAAACAGACAGTTGACAGGAGCATTGAGAGACACAAAACAAGATTTGTTTCTAGAGGATTCTCTCAGGTGGAGGGAATAGATTATGAGGAGACATTTGATCATTTTGCTCGATACACTTCTATCTGGATGATTATTTCCCCTGCAACATCCATGGGTTAGAGAGTACATTATATGGATGTAAAGAAAACCTTTCTCAATAGAGAGATTGAGGAAGAATTATATATCAAGAAGACAGATGGTTTTTTCATACATGAGAAGGAGTCTCATGTGTGAAGGTTGAATATGGCCTTGTATAGACTCAAGAAACCACCTCGATATTGGTATGAAAGGATTGATGGACACCTAATGATTTTTGGGCTTCCGAAAAAGTGTCTTCAATCCCAACCTGTACTACAAGACTGTTAATGGTGATTCCCTAATTTTGGTCCTCTACGTTGATGATTTATTCCTCACCAGTACAAAGAGCCTTATTGTTGAATGCAAGTATGTGTTGGCCTATAATTTTGAGATGAAGGACCTTGGTATGATGCACTACTTCTTGGGACTAGAGTTGTGGTAGAGAACTGATGAGATATTTTTGAGTCATGGGAGGTACATAGTTGAGATATTGAAGGAGTTTGGGATGTTGAACTTGAAGCATGTAGCTACACCAATGGTGATGATTCTGAAGAAACTAAGTGTGTATTTTTTTTATTATGATGAAATTGATCTGAATATGTACAGAAAACTGATTGGATCATTGATGTATTTGGTTAACACCAGACCAAATATTTTCTATGTAGTGAGTGCACTTAGCCAATTTATGAGTCAGTCGAGATAGACACACTATATTGTTGCGAAGCATGTGTTGAGATACTTGTGAGGCACAGTTGGACATGGTATGAGATATACTTCTAGTATTGATATGATATAGAAAGAATATTTTGACTCTGATTAGGCATGGAGCGCAGTGGACAGAAAGATCACCTTCAGGTGTTGCTTCACTTTGTGATCTTCCATGGTTTCCTAGTGTAGCAGGAAACAAAATTATGTGGCTTTGAGCACAGCAGAAGAAGAGTACATTTCATTAAGTATGTCAATCCATGAAGTAGCGTGGCTTCACAAGCTCCTTGAATATTTATCTGAAAATGTGTTGGATTCCACCATTATTCATTATGGTAACCAAAGTTGTGTGAAGATCTCAAAGAATCTAGTGTTTCATGACAAATCAAACCACATTAAGATCAAGTACCATTACATCTGAGACATGGTGCATAGGAAGGAAGTATTGGTGTTATACCTTCTGACAGATGAGCAGGTTGTTGATGTTCTTACCAAACCAGGATGAAGTTCAATTACTTCCGTGACAGACTTGGTGTGGCAGAGAATGCCTCCCTCGCTAAGAGGGAGTGTTGATGTTTGCAACTTCCTGGGACATTCTTCAGATGGTACTCCTCTATGATTGATTTCAGTTGATCTGTGATGACACTTATCCGAGAAGGGATAAGTGGGAAACTTGTCCGAGAAGGTATAAGTGTGTTTGGGATTATAGCTCAACATCCCTTATGGAGAGCACATGAGGACATGTCAAGGGATTTGACCCTTGACATCACACACTATGGGATTTGACCCTAGTATTTCTAGAGGGTGTAGCCTCTATAAGTCCACATGGGAGTTCCATGTGTGACAAACATTCTCCATATCCTACTCCTCTAGGAATTGAGTTGATTTGATCTATGAGGACACTTATTCGAGAAGGGATAAGTGGGACACTTATTCGAGAAGGGATAAGTGCATTTGGTATTATAGCCCAACGTCCCATGTAGAGAGCACATGAGGACATGTCAGGGAGTTGACCCTTGACGTCACACACTATGGGAGTTGACCCTAGTGTTTCTAGAGGGTGTAGCCTCTAGAAGTCCACATGGGAGTGCCATGTGTGACAAATATTTTTCTACTATGGTGGTTGTGTACCACTGGCAAAAACTGTGTGTCTCTCGATAGTAGTTGTGTACTACTATGGAAAGATACCTCCCTAGCTAACAGGGAGTGTTGATGTTGTTGTAGACCAAGGGAAATATGATACATTTATCATAAAGGTGCACTTGTGGTAAATGGGCCCAGACCTAGTCCTTCCTTGATCATGAGAAGGAATAATATGGACTCAAGGTGCTTGAATTGTTTCTTCCCATGTGTCAGTTAGCACCAGTCTGACATTCATTCACAAGTGTGTACTTGTGGTGAAAGATATTGGTGTGCTCTTTGTCCTAGTCATGGTGATTTGACAAGGAATAATAAAGACTCAAGATGATATATATTATTACATGCAGACCCAAAGTGAGCCTAATCTTAGAGAGAGTTAATTGGCTCAGAGGGAGAGTCACAGAAGGAGTTTCTCCTTAGTTCAAGTGGGAGAGAGATGTCTCCCAAGACTGACAAAAAAGTGTCATGAGTCTAGGGTAAAGTTTGTATACTTCAAATACAAGCTTGGCATGATGCAGAATGTATCCCTCATTGAGAAGGAGTGTTGATGTTTGGACAACATTGGGAAGACATTCTCTTAGAATAATAATTAATAATATAATTATTAATTATTAAATATCATATATATAAATTAAATGATAATAATAAATAGTTATTGATTATTCAAGGGATGCACCCCTTCATGGATGGTCACTATATGTTCCCTATATATGGAAAACTCATCATTGTAATAATATATCGATTATATCTCATATGAATAAAAACAACAATATGTAGTCTCATTAGTCTTTTGAGTCCTTCATTTTCCTCATCAAGGGAATGTTGTGACCATTGACCAACTTGCATATTGCATTCTTGAACTTAGGAGCAATGCGGGCTCAAATGTTCCATTTTTTGGTGACTCCAAGAGTTCATATATGAGCGTTGGTGTGGGGATGTTCAAATACTCCACCTTTATGGGTAAATTTACCGTCCCCCCACATCCTCCTTCTACAATTGTGGCTCGTATTAATATGATATATTATATTACTAGTGGATCCCTTAGGTATTTTGATCCTTGGGTGATATCTCATCCTGAGGAAGTAGAGTCTTACGGAGATCACATGCCACTCATAGTCGTTGATCAATATTTTGGGACTACATGGGTTATCACTCCTCCTATTGCTTCACATGACTTCCTATATCTTGAGATATGCTTCAATGAGGCCATAATGGAATCCATGGCTTCAGTTGACAAGTCATTGGATGACATGCACCATCATGCATCATTTCTTCTCAATTTGGAATAGTTGGAGGATGGCTTCAAAAATCCTAATGCTCCTAATGTCGTTCAATAGTAATAATCTCTCATTATGACACATGATGTATTTTCACAAGGGAATTTGGAAAACATTTTGAAAACTATACCCATTGACATTTCAATGAATCTAGGTGTCATGGAACGTATCCCAATAGGTCCATTTTTTCCCCTTGGGAAATAAAACTTTACACTTCCCTATTTAAAGAATTCCATTACGTGTATTCTTGGTCATACAAAGAAATGACTGGTATTGACCCCTATATTGTCCAGCATGAGACAAAAATGTATGATGGAGCCAAGCTTGTTTAGCAAAATCTTCATCCAATAAACTTGAAGAAGGTTGATTCCATCAAGGTAGAGGTTGAAAATATTACTTGTGTCGATTTTATATGTCTAGTTCCCTGGATTGAATGGGTATCCAATCTTGTTTCAGTCGCCAAGAAACAAGGAACCATCAGAGTCTACCTTGATTATTGGTATTTAAATGAGGCTTGTCCTAAGGATAATTATCCTACCCCATTCATTGATAAGATTATCAATGAATGCATTAGGAGTGAAATATTCTCATTAATGCATAGTTTCTCCAAACATAATCAGATCCATATCAAACCGGAATATCAACGCAAGAATTCCTTTATTTTTCCTCGGAATACATTTTCTTATCAAAAGTTTCCATTTGGTCTTAAAACTGTTGGGGCCACATTCCAGTGGAACATGTCATATGCATTTCATGATATAAAAAATATTCTAGAGGCATACTTTTTAGAAAAACAGGACAGCGAAGCAATAAAATACAAACAAATGTGGAAATAAAACACAGAATATACACAATACAATAGAGACACATATATACATGGTTCACCCAGTGTGGGATACATCCACCAGAGAAATTGTCAGGTTCTTCCTTTATTATTATCCAGCAAATGAATACAACCTACAGCAAACCCGTTGTAACTTCCTCTTATTTCTCTCATAGTCTCTTATCTCATAATACAATATTCTCTATAATACCTATCCACAATACATTTCCCTCCTAAAAGAGGGTTACCTTTTAGGGGAAAAAAACCCTAGCATAATTTCTACCGTTAGATCTATGACCTTATAATGAACGGTCCAGATTTACAATGAAATTACAATATACATTTACAAGGCAATATATGGTAACCCCCCTCTGAACTCCTGCTATCAGATAAATCGGTAGGTGAGGACACTAACAGATCTCCCTAGATCCACCTGGATCTAGAACAAAACAGGATAGGACACAACTCTTTCCCTAAGTTGTAATCATTGAATCTACTACTAAGAAGGAATGAGTGACAAACCTTTATATCACTTCCTTAGGTCTCTATTGTTCCCGCTTCGCTTCGGTGCTCTTGTGAAATCAATTCCAAGACAACACAAACCAACCAAAGTGAAGATAGAAAAGTATATTCAATGTCAACCTATGCATATGATCAAGGAGTTACGCAATAAAATAAGAATGATTTTATGGGAAAGGGACATGCCGCTGTATTATATTAAATGAAAGTAGAAGATACAACCGGATCACCTTGATGTCGTAAGTTTCCTTTCAGTGACCCTTGGTTCCAACACACACACTTGCTCTGTATTTGCATGAAGAAGATCCAATACGACTTGATAGACCAGATAGAGTCTTCAAGCTTCTGTCCAAGAAGAGTTCTTCACACAATCCTTTCACCAATTCTTCATTCAATCTTTCTTAACCTTTTCCATGAGAAACCTATCAATATATAAGAGAAGGAAGGATGTTTACATGGATGAGGATGATCCCACCAAATATGAGAAGTCAGTAGGATGCCAACCATGCAAATGCCAACTCATTTTCTAGAAGATTCCCTTCTAGAACCTTCGTGACCTCTTCTCTTCTTCAAGCTTAAAAACAGGTTCGCACCCTACCTATAGAGAAGACTGTGAATAGTTCACACCCTAAGTGTGGGTGGCCTGTGAAAATGAGGTATTTTCACACCCTGTAACATAGCCAACCTACGAACTCATCTTAAAAATGTGTTTTTTGGAAGAAGACAACAATCACTTTTCTCAGGCAAAAATCCTTGTGGGAGCCTGAATACATCACTTGTAGAGACATCACCAGAGTGACCAAAATCATGTGTAATAGAATGCCCCCCAAATTATGAGGCTGGAATTTTGATAGCCGAAATACTTTGTAAACTACGTGTGTGTGTCAGAAACCAGGAGCACACCTAATCAGAAACCTGTAAACAACCAAGAATCTGCAAAATATAATACTAGTTCTGAGGTAGGCATTCCCATGCTCAGATCACAAATGAATGGAATCATAAACGTAGGTCATGGCCACCAATCATACACCATGGATCCATGCCATCAAAATGCTACATAGCCACCAAGAATACACTGTGAATCTATGCGAGAAGACATGAACTAAGATGACATAGCCACATGACATACAAAGTGGATCTATGTGCTGATACAAATCATACATAATCCATCACATCCTGGATCAAAAATATGAGACCCAGGGTCTTCAATCTTGTCACCTGAAAGTACAAATCTAGCCATGTGATTACATGTTTTGAAGTCGAACATGGTAGAAACCATTTGATTACCGGTCATTGATGAAAACTGTTAACAAGTGCGAGGGAAATCACCATTGATATCAATGACTCCCAAGGTACCGAAGTACAATCCGAATGAATGCAAATGAATGAGCTGAAGTCAATCACTCGACGGAATCTCTCGATCAGGGACCAATGATGTGAAACCCCTGTCGAAAGCAAAGAGACCTTCCATTAAGGCATGTAGGTTCTAAGGTACTAAATGATTTCTATGTCTCATTTCTAGATAATGAGTCGAAGTCGATGGAATAAGACTTGTCACGGGAGGGCCTTGATGTATCCCCCATCAATGACATGAAATAAGTAATAGATTTTGAGGATGAAACAATGTATGAATACGGGTTGAAACGGACACAGGGAAGGCCAACATAGTAAGAATGGTCAACTGCAGATGGCTAACTCAATAGAGGGCTCGTGTGAACTTTTCTTGAACATATGAACGACACGACCAAGGACTTGGCAGCACTGACTCAAAGATGACCCAATATATGACCTTTTAGCAAGTCAAATGAGAGACAAATGGATTTCCCAACCCTGATGCAAATGACGAATAGGGGGTGTCATGTTCAAGAGCGACGCTTACTATCATTAATATGAATATGACAACATATCCCTTTCCGAAAATTCCCCCCACCATCTCTGGCGAGTACCTCTTTATTTTTACGCAAGCTTGAGGAGGATAACATATGCTTATTTATGTAAGTTCATCCTTTGGATGAGTCCCTCAGAGTATATTTAACGAACCCTAGGAAGGAGTGGTTCATTCCCATTGCAGGTCTTTCGATGTTTGTTTAACGAGTCCAAGGATAGAAAACTCGGGAGTTTTTCATGTTTTGAGAGTCTGAAAAACACTTGAAGAGAACTCTCCCAATTCCTTTTTTGTAAAGAAGTTCGACGAGACTGAAAAAGTGATCAACTATTGCACGTCAAACGTTTTCTTCAGATACTTTAACGAGCGTGAAGAGAACAAGATCGCTCAGCAATCTTTTTGTTTTTATGGAGCATGAAAATAGCTTAAAGGATACTCCCTTAGGTTCGTCGTTTTCGTGTTACCATAACGAGTACGAAAAGATGAGAAAAAGTATACTCAATTACGTTCTCATATATTTTAGAGCACGAGAATGAACGAAGACTGAGCTCGAGGTTTTTCCTACAAAAACCCTAAAAAAGTAATTGTACATGCGACAAAAAGAAAAAATACCCGTACCCCCTCGTTTGGACTTTGAAGTTACCATATCTGTAGAAAACCATACTCCCAAGGCTATTAGGGCATTAGGTTTTATAAGAAAAACAAAAAATAATATAAAAAATCAATAAAAAATAGTAAAAAGTGAATAAATATGGGTAAAAAGGGCTTTTTACCATTTCATTATGATTTTGCCAAAAAGTTTCCCAACACACCTCATTTTCCCCCAAATTTATTTGCTCGATTACGGGAGGCACAAGCGATCATTTGGCAAACCGTTTTAGCCAACGAGGTAAGCTCTTTATCCTTCAACTTTTCCATGGTTTAGTTTTGGTGTTTATTGGCAATTTTTTGAGTTTTTAAGTCCATTTTTAGGGCCAACCATGCGCTCAAGCATTCTCGCAGGCGAGCCGTGTGGGACTTGTGAGAATCTCGCACTGTGCCAAAGACTCACCTGCGAGGGCCGAAACATGGATTTTAAAGTTAAGTTTTTCTCAATAAAATTTATGTAAAAGTTTGAAACAAGTTGCTGACTCTTCTCTCATGGCTCTTTTGCAAGTGTTTGACTATCACAATGTTGGAGTGGTGAGAAAGAGAACATGACGAAGACGATGCTATTGCTGGGAATGACCCGGGTACAGTCACTGCCCTTCGGCACTATGGGTTATTGAAATTCTTCAGGATTCTGAGCATGAGAGCCCAACTCAGGTCGTTGGAATACCTGGTTCATATGTGGGACATGGACCAACAGTTATTTCACATGGGAGTCCATACGCTAACCCTAGATATCGAGGATATCTATTTTCTAACGGGGTTGTCACGGCGTGGATACCATGCTACTTTGACCGGAGGCAAAGGCAGCGGGCTCCCTATAAGTGAGTATTGTCGCTAGTATTGTGTTCTCGAGGCAGAGAGGAGCAAGGGTAATGTTGCCATTGGGGGGGTCCAGGATTTGACCCTACAGACCATCTTGTTCACTATTGCATGCATGGTTGGGAGCATGGCTCCACACATGTCTCTCCAGATCTATTTCCAATACACCATAGAGTGCACAGAGCCTCGGGTCTTCAACTGGTTGGAGGCAGTTCTCTGCAGTATGAAGAGACAATTGACGAAGTGAAAAAAGGGTGACTTGAAGCATTTTGGGTACGAATCACTTTTGGTGTCATTCTTCCTCGAGAGGGTCCCACTGTTGTGACTACAGGCTGATTGGGGTTTACCGACCCCACAGGATCCCGAGATGCTAAGGTGGTGCAACCTCATGGCTCGACACGTAGCAGGGCCCATAATCAAGTACAATGATTCATTTTTCGACTAGTTGAGGCCCCAGATGTTGATGATTGACAACTATGCATATGATGGTTTGAATTTCCGAGGGGATCCAAATTTGGCCTTGCTTGAGGATGCTCAGTGGGGTGACTTGGGTAAGAAGTACACATTTTGTTCTTTTTAAATGTTTTTGTAAATTTTATCATATGAAATGTTTTTATGTTTATCCAAGAACTAATCAAAAAATCTCTTTTTGATGACATAGATGTGGGGCCATATCAACCTCCAAGAACATATCCTATTCAACGGTGAGGAGAAGTGGCTCCAGTGGTGAGATGGGATGTCGAAGACTACAAGGCAGTGGAGCAGAACTTGGAGGGGTTGACCACGGACATTTTGGATATTGCTATTGGGGAGATCCCAAGACGTTACCAGCACCATACTGTGGGCGTGTCTAAGTCTATCAGTTGAATGCTTCGTAGGGTGGCTCGAGAAGTTGTGTGTTATCATGAGCGTCATCTGTGATGCTACTTTGTAGAAGCTATGGGATTTGTATTTTGATATTTTTATCCGTGGACAAAAAAAAATTGTAAAAAATTTTGATTATTATATACATATATACGGCTTCTACCGGCTTATTTTGTGTTGTGTTATACATGTGATGTGTGATTGGTTTATAAATGTCTCAAATGCCTGTCTAACACATATTTAGCTAATGCATCAGTCAATGTATTTAGACATCTAGGAACGTGTTGATATTCAATATAATCAAAATAACATTCCAAGAGGAGAATTCGTAAATATACCCGTAATAAAGTAGGACTTCGAATAGCATAAATGTTACTTAACTGTAGCACTACTAGATGCGAATCGAGTTGTATAACCAGGTGGCAAATACCAAGCAAAATAGCATCAATCAACAATTCAATGACAGCACTATATTTTGCAATATTGTTGATCACACGACAGAGGCACACACCTCGTAGACTGATAAGTTCGCTCGTAGGGGCATAAATTGCCCATGCAGTAGAAGCAAGGTTCCGAGTACTACGGATAGCACCATCGGCGAAGCCAATGTGGGGTGATGAAAACTCCAACATTTGGAAACCAAGCACAATCCAAGATAAGTGGTCGAGGGCAGAGACCAAATAATGAAAAAGCACACAAAAAGTATGATACAATAAAATACAAGCACTCATGCACAGGTGATCTTAAGCATAGTACTTATTTAAGTACAACCCATTTTTGGGTTCACTCAAATGGATACCGTTGTAGTCCACTAACTCGTAGGTTGCTTTCTCCAAAACTCGTCTGATGATATAAGGCCCTCGCCACATAGCTTCAAATTTTCTGGCTCCTAGCATATCCCAATCTTGTTCGTAAAAGAGAACCAGATCACCTTCGGAGAAAACATGTGGCTTGACATGTTTTTCATATTGGGCTTTGACGAGTTTTTTCTGGGCTTCTATAACTAGGGTGGCATCGCGACGGGTTTTGTCTAATTGCATGAGATACAACAGACGTTCTTCTTCAGCAAAAGTGTTTGGGAGAAGTTCGACGGCTAGTTTTAGGGAGGGTATCTCGCATTCAATCAGTAGAATGGCTTCTATACCGTAGACTAACTAGAATGGTGTAAACCCGGTAGCATACTTAATTGATGTCCGATAAGCCCACAATGTTGAAAACTACATAATGTGCCAACTCATTTTGTGAATCCCTATCATTCGTCGAAGCATAGTAACGAGGATTTTGTTTATTGCTTCAACTTGGTCGTTGGCTTGTGGGTAATAGGGTGTTGAGTTTTCATGGCGAAGACCCAACATTTCGGTGAGTTCGGACATCATGAAGTTTCTAAAGTGGCTACCGTGGTCAGTAACGATAGCTTGAGGAACACCAAACCGAGCAATGATGTGATTGAATATAAATAATGTTGCAGTCCTTCCAGTATTGTCGAATGTTGGCATCGCCTCGGCCCATTTTGTAAAATAATCTACGGCTACAATAATGTATTCATGCCCCCCGACCGAGTGAGGGTGACATGTCATGAAATCGATACCCCATTTCACAAAAGGATCAGTGGAGACCACAAGATGTAGAGGAGCAGGGTGGGATCATATTTTATTGTTGTAGGTTTGGCAAGCATGGCATTTTTGGACCGTGATTATACAATCATTGAATAAAGAAGGCCAAAAATACCCTGCTCATAAGATCTTCTGGGAAGTAGCATACCCAGACATGTGACCATCACAGGCTCCAGAATGGCAGTCATTTAGGGTGTTTTCGGCTTCGTCGAACGTGAGGCAGCGTCAAAAAATGGAGTCAATCCCACGATGATAAAGAGTATCACCAAGGATAATATACTGACGGAATTGGTAGCGTATTCGACGGTAGTTAGTGCTATACAAATTGGGCCAAAAATTTTGGGTCTAGAGATATATGATGATATCTCTGTACCAATGGTCATCGAAACTTGTCAGGAAAAGGGATTCATCGGATAATGAATCTTCTGCTACATTTTCCGTTTCAGAGAAGGGAAGATCGCATATTAGCTCAGCAAACACCAATGATTTCTTGGACTTTTGAATTCTAAGTCAAACTCCTGGAGTATTACGATCCATTTGGAGTATTTTCCCCCTAGCAATTGACGTGTAAGAATGTGTTGCATAGGGTTGCAGTTAGAAATCACCGTAGTTTTGCAAAAAAGGATATAGTGCCAGAAACGTTGAACAGCTTGGAGGGCTGCCAAGGCCAATTTTTCAACATGTAAATACTTGGTTTCAGTAGTTGTGAGACTCTGACTCAAGTAATAAATGACATGTTCATCATGAGAGTCATCCTCCTGGATGAGAACCATAGCAATGGTATAGTCCAAAGCTGTGAGGTAAAGGAAATAACCCCAACTGTAATTAGGTGGGAAGAGTAAAGGGGTACGTGTCAAAGATAGCTTCAAAGCTTCAAAAGATTTGTTGGTAGTGGTATCCCATGTGAACTCAGAACCTTTCTTGAGCAGTCGCTTAAATCCAAGAGTTAGCTCAGCATAGTTCGTGATGAAATGACGGAGAATGTTTTCCTTCCCTTGCAAACTTTGTAACTGGTGAATCGAGGAAGGAGGAGGGAGATTGAGAATTGCCTCAACCTTCAAAGGATCTACCTGGATCCCTTGATGTGAAACAATAAAGCCCAGAAGTCGGTCGGATTCTACGAAAAAAAACACATCTCTGGAGATTCAATCATATGTGGTAAAACCGACATCAAAGAAAAATGGCGTGGAGGTGTATTGGATGATCTACATGACGCATGGAATGAGCGGGTAAGTCATCGAGATATGGATGCACAATGTGCTTTATATCATGGAAGGCGTAAGACATAACACGCTGAAAAGTTGCGCCAACATTCTTTAAACCGAATGGAAGTTTTCGATAGGCAAAAGTTCCCCAAGGACAGATAAAAGTGGTCTTGTGTTGGTCCGCAGGTACGATATTGATTTGATTATATCCAGAGAAACCATCTATCAGAGAGAAGATTTCACTTCCGGCACAATCGTCGACGATCTGGTCAACGAAGGGGGTAAGAAAGTTGTCTTTAGGACAATCTTTGTCAATGTCCCTATAATCAACACTCACATGAATTGTGCCTTGTTTCTTGTCAATCGAAACAAGATTGGAAACCCAATCAGTTAGAGCCACAAGGTAAATAAAGCCATCTTTGAGAAGTTTCTCAACTTCAAGTTTGATAGTGGCTGCTTTACGTGGGTGGACCGAACGAAGTCGTTGCTAGACGGGTTTAGTGCCCGGGCATGTCTTAATCTCATGTGCCACAATGTCGGGGTCAATCCATGGCATTTCTTCATATCTCCATGTGAAGACGTCACGAAATTCTTGGAAAAGAGACTTGTAGGTGACAACTTCGTCATGGGAACATGAAACTCCGATATGCACATTTTCGACAACTCCAGGTTTTATGGATATTTCGAGGGGGATGGTTGGTGAGATATTACTTAAGTTCCCTTCATAGAGCATATCATGTGTAGACTCGGGAATGGTAGAAATGACGACAATGGTCGAGATCCGTTGGTAACCCTCGATGGTGTGTTGTTCGAGGAAGAGGATGGAACAATGATGTCCATCGTCCCAAGGGGTATCTTCCATGGACATGACAGACATAATCATCTCATCCATGGAAAAAATGATGCGGAATGGATCTGGAAATAAATCACCAAGAGAGGGTGTAGAATGGTTTGTCGATTGAATGGCTTGATAAGCAGATTCGACCGGACTTAAAGGCATTTTGTCGCTATATCGAAGATGATCGTCAGGGTTGGGTACCATCCACGGGTTGTAAGACACAAAGGTTCCGTGAATGGAGGTGGATATCATGTTGATCGAGGCGACAAACGGATGTGGAACATCGAGTGGTGGAATGGGGAAAGTACCCATCAAAGAGGAATCTTTAAGAAGACCCACACCAACGTTCTCATATCCAGGGGGGGTTTTTTCAATGAAAGGTATGTTGTCGGTACGTGCATCAGAGTGAAAGAAGGCCAATTGGTCTACGGTAACTACTTTTCTGTGATGTGGGAAATGCACGACGTGGAAAAGAGTGGACACAACTACACGCATGGAATCGATCTAGCTACGGCCAAGTAGAAGGTTGTAATCGATAGGATCGTTGAAGACCTCCACTTCAATTTTGACCATTTTTCCTTCTAATGTAATAGGCAATGAAGGGAGGACACCATAAGGCTTAAAACCAGAGTTGTTGAAGGCTTTGAGCGTATTGTGGGATTCAGTCCAAAGAGGAGATTCGATGGCTTTCCAGCAGGTAATAGACATAACACACGTTGAGGCACCCTCATCAATAACTGTTCTACAAATGTTCTTGTCAGAGACAATAACTTGTATTTGGAATGCGAGTTGAGGGGGTAACCTTGGAATGTGATCTTCCAAGTCAAAAATTATTAAATTTGTATCCATAGGATCAATTCCACCGATAGCTTTCAACAGTGCTTTCCGTTGTATAGGAAAACTCTGAAGGACTTCGAGGGCTGACATCGCGGACGGTGCTTGGGTCAGATCTTCGATGATACTATATTTTTGGGCAGCATGTGCATGAGGATTGAAAGATGATTTTTGAACAACACCCTTTGGAGGAGGGAAAAGGACTGTATCTAGGCTCGGTCATTCGAGATGAAGAGGATCATTGGTAGGTGGAGTCATGGGAGATGGTTGGACCAACGAAGGAGGTATCGCATCAACCTTCTCTTTGGAGGAAGAATGATATTTGGCTCAAGTGGTAAGTGTGATGTCATTCTGCTTCGAATCACTGATACACATTAAGACATAAGATGTATTGGCGGGGGAAGGTTGGTCATGAATGACCAATTGGGCCTATTGTTGAGAAGGAAAGGGTTGTGACAATGCGACTGGAGTGGGTGGTTTCGTGGTCCCTTGAAGGAACTTAGTAACCTCGGCTCTTTGTGGACAATCCTTAGTGTAGTGATCATCACCACAGATAAGACAAGGGTATCAGGGTTTGCACTTATCCCTATCATCAACAGGTGGTGTTTTTGTTTTCGCAGATTGCAGATTATTTTTATCCTCCTTGTTCTTACCCTTTCCCTTTTTGGATTAATTTTTTCCGGTGGGAGTAGATTGGACAGAGTTTACCTCAGAAGTCTTACCGGTGGGAGGGGTAGGAGACGGAGCATTTTGAACATTAGAAGAAATGGATTTGGGGTTGTTGCTAGAGGTTTGGACGGAATGAGGTTGGGCATGGAAAGTGCTAATCACACCGTCAGCTGCATGAGAAGTAGTAGGAGTAGTTGAAGTAGTAGAAGTAGAAGGACGAGGTGCGTCAGGGAGTAAGTCATAAAGAGTACCCATTTGTGTGTAAACGAGGTCTAGGTATTGGCCTATTCTTCTATGAAAACTCTACCCATGGTGATGTCATGAGCGATGTCATTCATGAATGATTTCGTGAACCATTCTGCCAGCAACTAATCGGGAAGTTCGAGTTTGATGAGACGTCATCTCCATCGCCACTCATGAATTTGATCAAAGATATGAGTGGCTTTGGTTTGTTTGAAAGAACTCAAAATCTCGGTTCCCGTTTCATAGTGGATTGGTAACTGGTAGTGGGTGAGGAAATCCATAGTGAGGGTGTTGAAGTCGATGAAGAAGCCTCGCAGTAATTATATATACCACTTCGCGGTGGAACCTGTGAGGGTTTTCTGAAAAAGGCATAAATGAATAGAGTCATCCATCAAGGAGTTGGATGAGCACCAAAGGTGAAAAGCCATTACATGATTGTTCGGGTCCTATCCCAGTTTACCGTCGAATTTAGAGATGTCAGATGGTAATTTGGCCAGTATGGTGGGCCATTGAGGAGAGTGACGGATCGGGTCATTTAAAATCCTTGATAGATCAGGGAGGTCCAGGGTGGCTAAGAAGGGTAACTGTCTATTCACATGTGGGTACTGGTGACTTTGGGGACAGAGTCCTGTCGGTAGACCAATGGGACCATAAGTATTTTTCATATAATGCGAAGATCCAGGCCGATTCAGTGGTTGGTGTGGAGGCAAGTAATTCATAGGGTTGTACCCTTGAACAGGGGTGTGGGGTTGAGTGTTCAAGCCCCAAATAGAATTAGACGTGCCTGGATATGGTTGGCATGTACTAGGGAGTATGACGGAGCTAGCTTGAGGTTTTTTCCCCCCAGTCAAGTGAGGATTATGTTGTATAAGATGATTCCAATACTAAGCCAAGGATGGAGGTATGTTTTTTCCATGAGGTGGGGTCAGTGGGGGTTTCCCTCCAATCAGGGGTTGTGTCCAGGTTGGGATTTGCCCTACAAAAGGGGGTTGGGTTTGGCCTCTTTGGTGAAATTGTCCACCTACAGGAATCTGGTAATTAGGTGTGAAAGACAGGATGGTGCCACTAGGATCAGTGCCTCTGATAGAGGATGGAAGAGGTCCTCTGAAAGGGGGTTGAGGAAGTGTCAGAATGAAACCAGGAACGAGATGGTGCCCAAAAGGAGTGGGAATGCCAGGAGTCCCAAATGAGATTTGTGTAGGAGCGGGAATAGAAGCATTCAATGCATGATATCTGGGTGGGAGCATTGGGGTGAATATAGGAAACAATGGTGTGCCAATGGGGGCTTGGATAGCTACTGTAATCCTGGTGTGAGGATCGTAGTATCTGGGACCATTGTGTAATGGACCGTTTGTAGAGGGATAGTCAAGATGTGGTCAACTGGCGTAGTGTTTGTACCAAGAAAATAATATGTGGTAGTAAAAGGTACTGTGTCTGGATCATATGTTTCAGGTAGCTCAGGTGTGACAATGATATCAATGCCTGCTCCAGAGCCAAAGAGATCCCATCTAAAAATGCCAGTAGTCCAAAAAGGATCTTGACCCTCAAGTCCTATGAAAGGTCTAGTTGGTGATCCAGAAGACTGAACAACTAGATCTCTGGAAGAATTCACTCAAACAATACGTCTCTCAAATTCGGTAGGAAGTTGGAAGTCCTCTTGAGAATTGGTAATTCGGAACTGTTCTAAAGAGTTAGTTCTTTCCACTTGTGGAGTGGCAACATCTTGGACTTCACTCTGTTGAGGAGAGCCCTCCAGTGATTTGGTAGGAAAGGGTTGAGAACCTTCCAGGTCTTATGAGGGTAGGCCTTGCATTCTATGTGAATGGCATGGAGGGTCAATTGTGATCGAGTTATAATCTTACGAAATAATATCTATGGCCAACTTGGGTAAACAAACAGCATGCGCTAGTAAAATCTAGGAAGCAAAACCAAGCAAACAAGACCTTCCAATTCCGAAGTCACTAGTTGGTGATGAAATCCAACGTCGCAGTGATGAGACAAGAAGGGGTTGGGCTAGGGTGGAAAAGTTACATTGATGACCTACTTAACAGACTTACACCCTAGTGAAAGCTCCCACATGCAATCGTGGGTATACCCTCCAAGGAGCCCAAGTGAGTCTGGCCAACGTCGATTCCAGGTACCGTGAAGACTTACCCCTTCACAGTCACCTTGTGGTAGACCCTAAGCAGATAGGCTACTAAGGTTACCACCAACAGCAATAATGCCTGGGGGAACAGTCAATAGTCCGATTCACACACACGGGCACGGTATCTAGCCCAAAATCAGCTTGAGAGGCTTCCACTCATTATTGTGGGTATACCTTCAATTGACCCCCATAATACATGCAATCTCTACACCGATATCAACAAAGAAGGGTGAGTAACTCTGTCAATATCAATGTGACCTCGGGTTTGACCCTTGTGTGAGAAGGGCTTCCCGGGACAAAATGCTGCAAATGGAATTTGATGCTCCTTATCACAAGATACTATTGTGTGTTTTGTGCTTTGGAGAGTATGTCTCACTGCCTATTCCAAAGCTCTAGACTATCTAATGTTGGTGTGAAAGATCCCTAGAAAAAGTTATAAGTTGAATTTTAAAATTGTGCAATATTATTAAAGGTTGTTGTTACTCAAAAGGAGACGGAAATGAAACCGATGTTGTGTGAGACTCTGACCCAACAATGCATGAATAGGAATGAATGAGACAAATTCTTGTTCGATGAATCCTATTTATAGGAGGGAGAGAGGAGTTTTCTAGAACAATGTGAACTACAATGTATGATCTTCTCTGAAATGTAATATCAAACAACCATGAACAATGCAAATTCCCTATTCGTT
>JASDQU010588650.1:21088-31326 GCA_032191745.1 Picea mariana
TTTTTTTTGTTAATAAAAAAATGGTTCGCTATTCTCTACTAATTCTAAATTGATCGAATCAAAAGCTTTTATAAGCAACCAAATAGATTGCCATATTGCAGGTGTAATTTATTCTAGGGAATGGATTTCCATTTCATTGAATTATTTCGTAGAGAGCCATTAATTGCCTTCTCTACTCATAATAGAAACATAATCCACTCGTTAATGGCAGTTACTACTCAAAATATAAGTCGAAGTGCATTGGTATCTAGGGCTAAGTGATTAGGATGACGATAGAGTAGGTATTTTAGTGGATTTCCATTTTATTGAATTATTTAGGGATACCAATGGATTTCCATTTTATTGAATTATTTTCATGACTGTCATTGATTTCATATTATACATAGAATTGAAACACATTTCATTTATTAATATAATCATATTATACCTAATATAACTCTAATCATATAATAGAGAGAGTAAGTTTATCTAATAAAACCTCTCAAATTCCTGGGCGCCTACACCGATCTGCACGAAGCAATTTAGAGTCGTCTTTGTATCTGAGGCTTCCATTGTTGGAAAAAGGAGGAGGAGAAGAGATCCCCTGATTCTGTATCATCAGGTGTTGGCCCCATGCACATCAAAGCCAAAGGGAGAAGAGGCCGAGGAGAGGAGATGACATCATCAACCGACCAACGTTATTTCTCCTGTCGGTCCTTACTTAGCGGAGTATCCCCGAAGGTCTATCTGGGGTGGGAAGAATTTTATTTTACCCAAGAGATAGCCATTCCATGGATGGGGTCTGTACCGTAAAACGTCCCTATGAAGTATATGAGAACCTTCCCCCACAGGTTGCTCTGTTAGAAAACAAATACTAGAACTTAATAGCCGACTACAACCTCAAACTCACCCAGATAACATCTTGCCTACTCTTGCGGAAAACCAACCAATAATTTCATATTCCGTTGTCTACCCAAGTGTCTTCGAAGATGGTGGAACCAGAAACAAAATGGTTCTTTGAAATATGCAAAGTTTAAATAATAACGCTGGCATAAAGAGCCGATTTTTAACTAGACCCCTCAACTTCTAGCATTACCAACCCCATGTCAATGTGGAACGTTAAACACAATGCAATCAAATGGTAGTGGTTATGGAAAGCATCAATCTCAGGGACACAATGTAACAAAGGTGCTTAAAAATTACCTCCATTGAAAATAGAAGTTACAACCTTTGGAACCATTATTAGGCACAAGACTAGTAAAAAAAATCATGTCCATGAGATTTCACATTTGATATCGCCCATATTTGTGTGCAGACTGTAACCAACACCAAACACCAAACTAAGAATGCTTTATTAAGTTGCTCAATATTGATATTTGATAGCAAAAAGAAAGAACATGTATTCCTTCACATTGATGGTTTAAGCCTGGAGAGTATGGAGAGCACCAATAATTCACCAAGAACCATCATTGGCCTCCTTATTGTTCCCTAAATTCTTGACCACTTGATTTCTCATATGAGTGTACTGTCCTTCGTTCCTTGTGTGGCAAAAATTCAACTAGTAACATGGGACTTCCAAGTATCAAACGATATATTTGCATAATCTCCATGTGCATGGTTTCTTTGTTTAACACACGTGTCTGTCATAATTAGTCATAATTATTATTATATTTCTTCTTAATAATATTAATAGCTACATGTATTTATCTTAGTAATATTACTAGCACAGCCGCTAACTCACGGCTGAGAACGTTGAAAGGTATCGACTGAGAACGCGTGATCCCAATATACTGAGAACGTGTGCCTCCAATATAAAATGTCTTTGGTAATTCGTCTGTGGTAATATGAAACGTTTGATTGCATTAGGTTGGTAAATGGAACGTGGCAATTACATATCCTTACAGTAATTTTTTAATGTGATTAGGTAAATGTTAAAAAGTAAACATGTTAACAGATACCTTGATAAATGCAAGAAAGTTATGAACAATAAATCTGATCCATTGATTTTGGAGGACGACTAAGAATATGCTAGCATCTTCAATGCATAGCCATCAGATTAGGATTTAAGGTTAAATAAGGTTAAAAGATCATTAATTGTGCCCATTGTCAATAGGTGTACGCCTTTCGGCGTAATTAGCCACGGGTAGTCTTATTAGTCCCTGCTGTAGGCATAGAGGAACTATAGGTACATAAAGCATTGACTACATATTAGTTTGTCCTTTGACCAGAAATATTTGCATAATACCTATTGTTGGAGCTATGGAATTAAAAGCATATATTTTTATATATTAAAAAGTAACATATATGTATTGATCTAATTGGCTAAGAGATTGGAGGTCTTATTGCCGGCTTCGCTATTCCCAATGTAGTATATAGCAACATATCCAAACTTTTTCTCGTAGATAGTATGTTTTAATCATATATTTTTCCCGTATATTGCTTGAAGGTCGATTAATGCTACCATTAGTTCGAATGTTTGTATTAGCATTTTCTGCTACTCGAATATACCCGTCAGTTTTGATATGTACTAAGCATATTGAAATGTTTTCATATCCAAGCTTTGTATATTTCTTGAAATTTATTGACACTTATTCTAAGATGCCTCAATAGGCCTGACAACGTAAATGTTTACATGACGCGATGTCCTCCAATACCCCTAACAGCTTAAATGTTTGCATACCGTGAGGTCCTTAGACAGACTGAGAGTCTTAAATGTTTATGTAAATACGGTTCTCGGAGTACATGCCAGTTTTGTAATGTTCCCAAGGCCAAGCCCTGTTGTAAATCATGGCTATGAAGTATAGAGCTTGTATTATGAATTGTAATTATGTTTTATAGGTTGGTGAGCCAAGTTTATATAAGCTGGTGGGCTTATCTGTTATTAGGCCAGAGAGCTTAAGTGTTAAGGCCGGGAGCCTACTTTTGCATATGTAATCATGCAGAACATTAATAAAAAATATAAACACTACTGCGTGCAGACCGACCACGATGAATGAGTGATGGGGGACTAAGCTTCCACAGATTGGGTAAGGGATTGGGGGTTGGAAGGTTGGAAAGAGAGGCTAAGTGTTGAGACTAGGGGCTTAGGTCCTTGGGAATAATATTTTAATATTATTCCAAAAGCCACGTAAAATATATGTTGTGTCCTAAGTTCTTGGAGAGGAATGCATGTTGATGGAGTGCATGTAGCTTCATGGGTGACATGTGTCGACCCAGGCACATGCAATTAAAAAAATGCAAAAGTCAGCCGTGGAGGGGTCACTCCTCATTTTATCATCCTTTGCGTCTGATTTCGAATACCCTCACGCAACTTTGAGAACCAGAAAACCGAGACGTCTTCCTGAAGACCAAAACATCATCCGTATGATTTCGTTCTTGGTCTGCGTCTACCCTTGACATACCTATGCACCATTGAGAGAACTAGTCAGGAGGGAAAAGTCGACTTGTGAGTTCCAGAACCCAGTCTATCCGCCATTGCAGAGCTGAATCCATACCCGATCTGTCTGTAGGTTGCTGTTTTCTATTTTCCTGAGTGGGGTTGTGTTGTGGTTATCCTCACCGTGCGGGAATTAAGTCGGAAGGGGCTGAAGAACCGGGTTTTAAGGCCCTTAGTTGAAGAGGCATTTTGTCAGGCCTGTGAGAAGCTATTTTTAGGTGAAGGAGTCTGCTGGGAAGTGGTATTCTTCCAGAGAGAGTCCAGCACTAGCTACGGAGCTCTAAGACTTCCTGATCCAGCCTGTTGATGAGACCCAGAGAGGGAGGTGAAGCACTGATGGATTGTGCTTGTGAATGTGTATACTCCCGGGTGGAACAAGCATGTGGGGAATGAGAGTTCGTGAGTAGTGGGCGTAAGAAGGAATCCTGGGAAGAATCCTTCTGGTTATTCTGTGCAGTTTTCCCTGTAACCTCAGCCTAGACTAGGATTCCTTGCCTTGGGTGGAGCTTAGTCCCAGCTCGGAGGTGACCCACTACTGAGCATGATGAGTAGCGTGGTCTAAGGCTGGGAGGTTCGTGGAAGGCCTGCACGTGGTTGGTGGAATTACCACAGTTTCAAAGATAAGTATCAACTTATGATTAATATTATGTTTTGCATGCCTGTGATGCTTATATGTATCATGTATTCTGTAGTGCATATGAATTATTGTTAATGATAGAGATTATTTATGTTAGCAGTAATCTTGTGCTTACTTTGAGTTAAATGTGTTTAATATGACTTAAATGCATGTTATTAATTAAGAATGAGAATGATGTTGTTCCTCACAGTAGCATTTGCCCGGCTAGTGGGATGATAGCCGGGGACGTTACAGTATGGTATCAGAGCCTAGTTTCAACGCTGAGCTTGGATGGGCCGAATAAGTGGTCTTTGGACCGAGGTTTTGAGAAGTAATTGTGTCTGGAGGACTAATTTCAGACCTCAGAATGTTTCTGAGTGTCAACGGACTACTTGACCATGTTACAAAGCTCATGAGGTGTAGAGGTATTATAAAACTACAACCGATGTGGTATATGGCCACAGGGAGAGAGAGAAATCCGCACCAGAAGTGTTGGATCAAGTAGATGAAGGTTCAAAAGGAGGGTACCAAGTCATTGGCTAGAAGTCCTTGAGAAGCAGAGTTGGACGGTCAGAATTCTCTGTGGAGAACTCGCGAAATTGCAAGGGCCGTAAGATGGCCAGAAGTTGCAAGGTGGTTAGTGGATGGAGAAACTCGCCACCCTAGGATCCAGAATAAACGTGGGTCATTGATCGTGGTTGGTTTGAACCATTAGATCATTTCGTGAATTCAGGGATCGTGAACTTGGAGCGCAGGCCAAATTATTAGTCACTCCAAGTCCCGAATCACGAAAGAGATTAACAAGGGTAGAATCAGACGGTGGAGTGCTTCCAGGAAGAAGTACCAAAATCCTGTGAGTCGTTGGATCCAGCCAACTAGCGAGGAAGTTAGGGCTGAAGAGCTTTGATAGGTGTAAGCATAGGAGAGATCTGGACCGTTAGATCTAAATCATCGAGGATCGTTGGATCTCGTACAAGAACTCATGTATCAGAATTCAGGGATTGAAGTGACAAGAGATTTGGAGTCGCTGCATCGTGAGCTCCCGGTTACCAAAAACCCGAAACCCCGAAATCTCGAAACGATCTACACCATAGATTGTAGGAGAGGAACTTGACCGTTGGATCAAGTAGATGAATAGACCGTAATTTCAGAATTTCAGCAAACGAAAGTTCGAGATGTGTAGATGCACGAACTCTTGATGCCCAAAACTCTGAAACGAAAAGTAAAAGTGGTGGGCCCCCCTGACATCGCTGGGAGTGAGGTGGACCTTCTTAAGGACACCATGTGTCACTACCTTGGTGGGCGACAGCTATGCTGTGGGCCTGGAGGGTAAGGAAATCAAATTTTCGGAAGTCGGGAGTTAGAGAGGGAAGCGAGTGCAAGAACCTCCGGGACCAAAACCCCGAAACCCAAAACCCTAAAGCCTTGAAATCCCGAAACCCGAAGTTTCTTTTGGAGAGCCTTGTAGCACCTAGAAGTTTAGCGTTTGATCATGGCCCGTGGACGCATGGGTTGGGGACTAAGAAAATGGGGGCTATCGTTGGAAATTGCAGAGCCAAACAGAGCTCAGAAAATTCATGGAATTGAAACGTTTTCTTATTCGCGTTGGTTTATGAATGTTGTAGTTTTATTAAGGGTTTAAGGCCTGACAAACTTCAGTTGACTACACGTTGTGTGTGCATAGTTCAACGAGTGTCAGGATAGCCGCAAATCGACGCCGAGTATAGAAATGGAAGAGGTGCGGATTGCCTCCAATTCAGAGAACGAAAGAGAAGGAAGGGATGTCAACTTGGGAGTCGAAGGATCGAACTCCTATGGGCACGGAAGAGAATTGGATAAGGAAGGGCATGTGATGAAAATCATTGAAAGATTGCAGAAAGATGCCTAGGCTCATTGAGCCGATAGCCAAAATCTCATGAGGGTCAGGGATTGGCAGGGTGAATTCAACTTAAAGATGTTGAAGAACCTGGAAAGAATAGAAAAGAAATTGGAAAAGGAGAGTGACACAAGCAAAACAGAGAGTCGAAGGACCCCTTAGAGAAAAGAATATTAAGGAGTGGTAGCAGACATCGTCGTCTCTCCCCAAAGCATTCCGATAAGGAAGCACACAGTAGTTCAAGCCCATCCCCTACCAGAAAATACCGAAGATCTGGAGTGGATGAATTGAAAGGGGAGATGAACAAGATTAAGCCTCCTACGTTTGATGGAGAACATAAGAAGGAGGAAGATGCTGAAACATGGTTGCTTGGCATGAGGAAATATTTCCAACTGCAGAATTATTCCTCTCATGTAGAAGGAAGAATTTTGATGTATCAACTAAAAGGAAAAACATCCATGTGGTGGGATCAACTTGTGCAGGTGCAGCACATTAGAGAGAAAGATATCACATCGAAGGAATTCAAGAGGTATTTTGAGAGGTAATACCTGACTAAAAGATACTATGACAAAAAGATGAAGGAGTTCTTCGAACTCAAGCTGGACAACATGACCATTAATGAATACGAACAAAGGTTTTTGGAATTACTGAAGTATGTTCCATTCATCAAAGATGAGGCTATCAAGATTCAGAGGTATCTGAGTGGACTGCCACCTCCCATTGGTGACAAGATTCAGTATGATGATCCTAAGACTATGGAAGAAACAATAAGAAGAGAAAAATGCTTATATGAGCAGCAAAGAGAAAAGCCTACCTTTCGGAAGGCTTGGGATGACCAGAAGAAGTTTAAGAATGAACAGAGGCATAAGGGAAACAAACCTCCCTTTTTCAGAAATAGTCCTCAAGGACATCCATCGTTTAGAGAGTTGAGAATGGCTAAAGTGGGGGAACAAAGGCCGAGACAGACGCCCATTCAGTGTTGGGGCTGTAAAGAGAACCACAAGTACAGAGATTGTCCCCATAAAAATGGCAAAGCAAGAGCTGTCCATAATGTTCAACAAGATGAAACAGTGGAGGACATGGGCAGTAGAATGCCAAGGATCTATGCAGCCCTGGACAACAAGCAAGATGAATTTCAGTTGCACATGATTGAAGTGGAAGGTATGATTAACAAAAAACCATTTATTATTTTAATTGATTCAGGGGCTAGCCATAGTTATGTAGATCCTAGGGTGGTGGAAAGTTTGCATTTATCAAGAAGAAAACATGAAAAGTCTTGGTTAGTGTAGTTGGCTACAGGAACCAAGAGGAAATTCACTGAGTTGGTTAAGTCCTGTCCGGTGGACATGAAGGGATTGAGCACGAAGGCTGAATTGAATATTCTACCTTTAGGCTCTTATGACTGTTTAATTAGGATGGACTGGTTGGACCAGCACCATGCCCTCGTGGACTGTCGTAACAAGGAATTTACATGCCTGGATGAGGAGGGGAATCAGAAAATAGTCCAAGGAATTCCCAGAGCTGTGGTTGTTAGAGAAATCTCAACAATGCAGTTGAAAAAGTGCTACATGAAAGGCTGTCAATTGTTTGCAGCCCATGTGGAGGAAGCATCCAGAGATGAAGTCTCAAAGATTGGAGACCATGCGGTACTAACAGAGTTTGAAGACATATTTCAGGAGGTACCCAGACTACCTCCGAAGAGAGATATCGATTTCTCTATAAATTTGATGCCTGGAGCAGCTCCAGTGACGAAAGCTCCTTATAGAATGAGTACGCCAGAGCTGAAAGAGTTGCAATTGTAGCTTGAAGAGCTTCTAAAGAAGGGGTACATTCACCCAAGCGTGTCACCTTGGGGTGCCCTGGTCCTGTTCGTGAAGAAGAAGGACGGGATGTTGAGGCTGTGCATTGATTTCAGAAAGTTGAACAAAGTAACTGTCAAGAACAAGTATCCTCTGCCGAGGATCGACGATATTTTCGATTAGTTGAAAGGTGCGAAAATATTTTCAAAGATAGATCTCAGATCGAGATATCACCAGGTAAGAATAAAGGATGAAGACATCAGCAAGACCGCCTTTAGAACAAGGTATGGTCATTACGAGTTCACAGTGGTACCATTTGGGTTGTCGAACGCACCTGCTGTTTTTATGTGCTTGATGAATGGTGTATTAAGGGACTATCTAGACAAGTTTGTCATAGTCTTCCTAGATGACATTTTGGTGTATTCCAAGTCAGAGGAAGAGCATGAACAACACCTGAGGATGGTGCTGCAAGTGTTGAGAGAACGCCAGCTGTATGCCAAGTTGAGCAAATGCTCATTTTATCAAAGGCAAATCCATTACTTGGGGCACATTATTTCAGAAGAAGGGATTTCCGTGGATCCTGAGAAGGTTGAGGCCATTAGAGAATGGTCAGTGCCAAGGAATGTGGCAGAAGTTAGATCCTTTATGAGTCTAGCAGGCTATTACAGAAGGTTTATCGTAGGGTTCTCAAAGATAGCTCACCCTATCACTTCCTTGCAAAGAAAGGAGGAAAAGTTTCAGTGGACTAAAGAGTGTGAGAAAAGTTTCCAGTGATTGAAGCAACTGTTAACCAGTGCTCCAATCTTGAGGATTGCAGATCCAAATGTGCATTTTGTGGTGTGCAGAGATGCATGTAAAGAAGGGTTGGGAGGAGTTCTCAGTCAGAATGGATTTGTAATCTGTTATGAGTCTAGGAAGCTGAAAGAGCACGAAAAGAATTATTCCACTCATGATTTGGAGTTTGCAACAATCATTCACACTAT
The DNA here is from genome assembly GCA_032191745.1 of Picea mariana. NCBI lineage: Eukaryota > Viridiplantae > Streptophyta > Pinopsida > Pinales > Pinaceae > Picea > Picea mariana. The sequence goes on from JASDQU010588650.1 coordinate 29,778, forward strand.
GAGGAAATGGAGGCATTATCTCATGGGAAGGAGGTTTGAACTCAGAAAATACCATAACGGTCTGAAATATTTGTTTGATCAACCAACCTTAAATGCTAGACAAAGTAGGTGGCTGGAATTTCTATGTGAGTATGACTTTGAGATCAAGCATATCAAAGGAAAGGAGAATAAAGTGGTTGATGCACTCAGCAGGAGGGTGCATGAATTACATGCTACATCCATTAGCATGTATCAGATTGATATTAAAAGCAGAACTATGGAGGCTGCAAATGTAGATCTGCAGTACAGAGAATTGATAGCCAAGCTACAACAGGGTAAGATGCCATAGAAGATGGAAATTTATAAATTGGAAATCGATGGAATACTGATGTACAAGAAAAAAAATTTTGTACCCAATGTCCAATGCTTGAAACAGATGATTTTGCAGGAGATGCATAATGTGCCTTATGCAGGGCACCTTGGATATCAGAAAACAGTAACAGCAGTCAAGAGCCATTACTTTTGGTTGGGTATGAAGAGAGAGATCGCTAAATACATCGCCAGATGTATGGAGTGCCATAAAGTTAAAGCTGAGCATAGGCACCTAGTAGGGTTGCTGCAACCTTTACCCATTCCTGAGTGGAAGTGGGAAGTGGTGACAATGGATTTTATTATAGGATTGCCCAGAACAAGCAAGATGGATGATTCGATCATGGTGGTGGTGGACAAGATTACAAAAGATGCCCATTTTATTCCACTGAAAACTACTCACAAGGCAACAGATGTTGCTGATATTTTCATAAAGGAAGTGGCACGATTGCACGGAATTCCTAAAACGATTGTGTTTGACAGAGACCCGAAATTCACCTCGAATTTCTGGAAAGGATTGTTCAAAGGATTCAGAATGAATCTGAACTTTAGTATAGCTTATCATCCTGAGTCTAATGGACAGACAGAGAGGGTGAACATAGTAATAGAAGACATACTGAGAATGTATGTGATGGACAAACCATCAAGATGGGAAGACTACCTGCACTTGGTAGAATTGGCCTACAACAATGGGTATCATGCATCGTTGAAGATGAGCCCATTTGAAGCACTTTATGGAAGAAAGTGCAATACTCCAGTGAGCTGGGATAATCCAGCTGATAGAGCAGTAGTTGGGCTAGAGTTGCTCAAGGAGATGGAGGACCAAATGATAAAAATTAAGCAGAATTTGAAAGCTGCCCAGGATAGGCAGAAAAGTTATGATGATAAGAACAAAACCCATAGAGAATTCAAAGTGGGTGATCATGTTTTCCTGAAAGTGAAAGCTAACAGGAGTTCCCTGAAGATGGGAAGTTGCACCAAGTTGGCAGCCAGATTTTGTGGGCCATTTGAAATCCTGGAAAGGATTGGTCCAGTTGCATATATGCTTGCATTACCTGCATCTATGACTATACATAATGTGTTTCATGTTTCATTTCTTAAGAAATATATACCAGATGCTAATCATGTTATCGATTGGAATGTGATTCAGGTGGAACAAGAAGGTGTCCTGCAAGTGCATCCTGTGCGCATATTGGATAGG
>JASDQU010588650.1:31376-44419 GCA_032191745.1 Picea mariana
TGACTATACATAATGTGTTTCATGTTTCATTTCTTAAGAAATATATACCAGATGCTAATCATGTTATCGATTGGAATGTGATTCAGGTGGAACAAGAAGGTGTCCTGCAAGTGCATCCTGTGCGCATATTGGATAGGAAAAACAAATAGCTCCGGAATCGAGCTATAGGGATTGTAAAGGTTCAGTGGACCTGGTACGTTCCTGAGGACGCGACATGGGAGCATGAAGATGTTATGCGGGCAGAGTACTCACATCTTTTTGAAAATTTTGAAAAGCTTGCAGATGTAGTGTAAAATTGCACTGAGGACAATGCAAAATAAGGGGAGGGGATTGTAATGTCCTCAAGGCCGAGCCTTGTTGTAAATCATGTCTATGAAGTATAGAGCTTGAATTATGAATTGTAATTATGTTTTATAGGCTGGTGAGACAAGTTTATATAAGCTGGTGGAGTTATGTGTTATTAGGCCGGAGAGCCTAAGTGTTAAGGCCGGGAGCCTACTTTTGTATATGTAATCATGCAGAACATTAATAAAAAATATAAACACCACTGCTTGCAGACCAACCACTATGAATGAGTGATGGGGGACTAAGCTTCCACAGATTGGGTAAGGGATTGGGGGCTGGAAGGTTGGAAAGAGAGGCTAAGTGTTGAGCCCATGGGCTTAGGTCCTTAGGAATAATATTTTAATATTATTCCAAAAGCCATGTGAAATATATGTTGTGTCCTAAGTTCCTGGAGAGGAACGCATGCTGATGGAGTTGATGCAGCTTCATGGGTGACATGTGTCGACCCAGGCACATGTAGTTAAAAAACTACAGAAGTCAGCCGTGGAGGGGTCGCTCCTCATTCCATCATCCTTTGCGTCTGATTTCGGATACTCTCACGCAGCTATGAGAACCAAAAATATGAGACATCTTCCTGAAGACCAAAACATCATCCGTCTGATTCCGTTATTGGTCTACATCTTCCCTTGAAATACCTATGCATCGTTGAGAGAATTGGTCAGGAGGGGAAAGACGACTTGTGAGTTCCATAACCCAGTCTATCTGCCATTGCAGAGATGAATCCATACCCAATCTGTCTGTAGGTTGCTGTTTTCTGTTTTCCTGAGTGGGGTTGTGTTGTGGTTATCCTCACTATGTGGGAATTGAGTCGAAAGGGGATGAAGAACTGGGTTTTAAGGCCCTTAGTTGAAGAGGCAGTCTGTTAGGCCTGTGAGAAGCTATTTCCAGGTGAAGGAGTCTGCTGGGAAGTGGTATTCTTCTAGAGAGAGTCCAGCACAAGATATGGAGCTCTAAGACTTCTTGATCCAGCCTGTTGCCGAGACCTAGAGAGGGAGGTGAAGCACTGATGGACTGTGCTTGTGAAGGTGTATACTCTCGGGTGGAACATGCATGTGGGGAATGAGAGTCCATGAGTAGTGGGCATAAGAAGGCATCTTGGGAAGAATACTTCCGGTTATTCTATGCAGTTTTCCCTGTAACCTCAGCCTAGACTAGGATTCCTTGCCTTGGGTGGAGCTTAGTCCCAGCTCGGGAGTGACCCACTACTGAGCATGATGAGTAGTGTGGTCTAAGGCTGGGAGGTTCGTGGAAGGCCTGCACGTGGTTGGTGGAATTACCACAGTTTCAAAGATAAGTATCAACTTATGCTTAATATTATGTTTTGCATGCCTATGATGCTTATATGTATCATGTATTCTGTTGTGCATATGAATTATTGTTAATGATAGGGATTATTTATGTTAGCAGTAATCTTGTGCTTACTCTGAGTTAAATGTGTTTAATATGACTTAAATGCATGCTATTAATTAAGTATGACAATGATGTTGTTCCACACAGTAGTGTTTTCCCGTCTAGTGGGATGACGGCTGGGGATGTTACAGGTTCAATAGCCATTGTATGTTTCATCCTTGTTCTGCCATTGAAGCTACATACATTGTTTACTGGTTCGGTGACTGCTTCTTCTTTGCTAGTTTGTCGGGTGTTTCCATTGTATGTTTCATCCTCGTAATCGTTGAAGCTAGATACATTGTTTACTGGTTCGATGAGTGGTTCTTCTTCACTGGTTTCTTGGTTGCTGTTTTTTTGTTGTTTCTCTCACGATTCGACCCGCGCTTCTGCATTTCATCGTTTTGGAGTAAGTTTCGATGCCATAGTTTCATTTTGTATTCCTTGTTTGCTGTTCAGTGTTTGCAGATTGCAAGTAAGAATGTTTGCTTATTTGTAGTTGCATGTTCCTTGTATGTTTCCAGTTCCTTTTCTGCTTTGGCTACAGTTTTGTAATTGTTGGAGATACATATGTTGTTCACTGGGTCAGTGGCTTTTGCAGGTTCGTTGGTTCCTGGGTTGCTGGTTCTATTTGTTTACCTGGGGTTTGCGCTTTTGGGCCCTGGGGGTGTAGTTCGGCCTCTTCGTGCTTTCTCACTGGTTTGGTCCTTGCTGGTTTCTTTTCTTTGATTCAGCCTTGCAGGGTTGGGGTGCAGTGATGGTGGTTAGAGCTTTTCTTTTTTCTTTTTTTTTTGGATTGTTATTGTTTTTTTGGGGCGCTTTATGGTGTTCAACCCCTACACCCACCAGTCAATCTACAGTTGTTTTATTTTCCATTTTTGCAGAGGTCGTTATTTATAATTCTATGAGATTTTCCTGGTGCTCGAGTCCTGCCATGAAAGAAAATAGTTGCATACAAAATTGTTGGAGGATTACATGTGAAGTTACAATATCTGCTATTTTTTTGTTGGAATAAAACATATGTATGCAACCTACATTTATAGACCATGTATGGTCAGATGTGCGGATGTGACATGACATGTTCTTTCCCTCTACATAGACTGGTGTGCGCACGATACAATTTGTGTTGTGCTTGAGATATGATATGTGCAACGAAGATTCTTCAAGATTATATTTTCATGTCTGGAAGCATGTCTAGGTAGTTTGCCATGAAAAACTTAGAACTTGTATCGTGGGCACAACAGTCTGTGTAGAGGATAAAGAACATGGTTAAAAGGCATATCTGGATGAATTGCTAGGGAAAACCAGAAATCGTTTAGCTGCAGCCATGCAATTGCGTGATATTTTCTGCCTTGTAATATATTTTGGCCATGGAAAAAAAGCTAAACGTTTACAACCATGGATAGAGAAGTGTAAAGGTTCATGTTTATGCCTTTGTAAACTATTTGTTGAGTCAGTTTTGCTGTATCTACATATTGCTTGTTCTATAGTGAATACCAACGTCCATTGATGTTCATTAAATTTTGTGGGTTCCCACATTGAAACAAACAGAGTAGATGGAGAAAAGGAGGGAGTCTTGATTGCATTAGCTGAAGAGGATATAGAAAGATGCATGCTTGTACTGTTGTTTCATATTGCGTTGTTTTGTATTTCATTTATGGTTTGTATATGTGTTAAACTAGTTGTGTGCCTTCCTACATGGTAAGTTATCTTGGTTACATATGTTCCTTCCTACATACTAAGCTAGTTTATGTCTGTTGTGTTTGTGCTGCATTACTGCATTTAAAGAAACATAATCGCTGGACATGACGAAGGACTCTTTGGCGGGTAAATAGACCTTTTCCTTTTTCTTTTAGATGTTTGTTTTCATACTAACTTGCCTTCATCTCGATTGCATCTTCGACGTTGCTGCCTTGGAAAAAACAGGTTGCTTGGACATGGAGATGAATTCTTCTGTGCAACAACAGAGGGTTCTATGGTACAATCTTCTAAAAGGTATACCAAGTGTGCCAGTAAATTAAATATACAAACCGGGTGAGAGCATATAATATTAGACTTGAAAACGATGAATTCACAGTAATGGGCCTTTCTGTGCTCCCTGTTTCTACTTTTTTCATTTTCTATTATCCCTTTTGTTTTCTAATTCATCTGCTTAGTGTGGTTTCCAAAAATTCCCTTGTGCGCCGGTTGGCGGACTAACAGACTGACATATGTGGTCCTTCTTCTACCTTATTCCATAGTTACCCACTTTGTCGATTGTGGCTGCCAGGTTGGCAGGTTGAAGATTGCTCCCCTAGCTTCCGAGGGTCCGCGATATATAGATTGGCCATGGTGACCCGCGGTCATGCTCTGTTTACTGTTAAACATTTCTCTAGTTAAAAAATTAAGATGCATACAGTTTTACGATTATTTGGTCCTTCCGATGGACAATATACAATGCATATATTTTTTTAGTCCTGATGTTCATCTACACATGCTTGCATCAGAAAAAGTTGGAATAGTGAGACGGCCATGAGCAGTCAGTCATCCCAGACATCGGTAGACCGACAAGGCCAAAGGTAAATATGCATATGTTGTTCTCTTACTATGTTTAATAAACAAATTTCCTGGGCTATATATTCATCTATGGCATGGCGGATATGCTGATGCCATTTGCAACACATGGTTTCCATTTCGCAAGAAGTATCAATAAGTACAAGTGAAACGTCGAACGTCCTGCCTGTTTTGCAGACCAAGAGGTGTGGTTGCGAAACTGTGGCTCCATAATTCATCAATACTATTCGTGTACTTGTAGCACACTACCATTCACTTTAGTTTTCCTGTTCAAAAAATATCATCAGGTCTAGAGTTGTGACATTCAAAGTATTGTCAATAGAGGGCTTGAACAACCACCAAACTGGACAACTGTTTGTCGGAGACATAATGGTTGTCTATACCACCTACTTGGACAAGGAAAACAAAAGTAGATCCATTATCCATGCTGACATGACAGACAAGGACGCCATGATGACAGTCACATTGACTGTTCCTCCACAACTTGTCCAAAAACATGCAGAAAAGATATTGCCGCGTAATGGGATATCCATTACAAATTTTAATGTATTGCCCAAAACAGTATATGACCGTGGTGATTGCGATCGAATTATTTTGCTCAACGAAACAAGCATTGTGGAAAAAATTCCTACTATTTGTTTAGAATATCTCTTCCTCCCGGACTCAACTATCAGGCAGCTTGCACAGAGCACTGATATTTACCCAATCGGAACGATTGGGGTTGCTGTGACACTGGCGAGAACATTTGGGTCACAACACATTCTCCATATAAAGGATGGATATTCGGACAATGACAAGGCAATGGTATCGCTTTTCATATTTAGTTTTGTTCTTAACTTTCGCGTCTGTATATATGTTGGATAAGTTACACAAATATTTCACTGTTCCATGTTGCAGCTACAATTGTTTGATACGTATTCAGATTTGTTTTCGTCAATGGAACAACAATTGCATAGAGGGTAGATTCCACTTATGCTATTAAAAAATATAACAAAGAAGAAGGATGCTAGAGAAAGGATCTTTCAGACAACCTAGGCAATGTTTGTAACAGAGTTGCGAGTAGATATAGTAGAAGATATGGAGAAACTAGCTAGCTCTACAATTGTTGTGTGTATATATCCACAAAATCATCCTCACTTTGCTTATAGAAATAGCCTTCAACAAATTTCTGCACCTGTTTACTTTTTCTTTTTTGTTTTAAAGGGGAGGGGGGATGTAGTTGTGTATTATATTGTTCAATGTATTAATCCCTTTGCTCACGTTTCCAGGTTGAAGGTCTTTTAGTTGCAACCAATGTGTACTCGACCCCCTTTGAGCGTGTATGTGAAAAATTCCATTCCACTTCTTCTGCTTCCACTTTGATAAGTGATGATACGATTGATTGTCTGCGATGCGGTGAAAAATGTCCATATATTTATGGACATTGCGTCAATGGTGTTATCCGAATCGTGGGAAACACAACTGTGTAGTGTTCGGTTAGGTAGCCTCTGTTACAAAATGTGCTTCCTGAATTGGCAGAGTTATCATATGAAATGTATCTATAGAAAAAGGAAAGCAATGTCTATATGCTGCGGCAACTTCGGATATTGAGCAAGTTTACCTTAAATGAGGACAATGAAATTTTTCATATCGGCTGAAGAAGGGAAAAAAAATAAATTAAATCAAACTTTGGGAGGAAATGAAAATACCTCATGTCTCTCTGTAATATTTTTTCAACATCCAGATGAATTTTTCGTTTCAAGAGAAAAGGAATGCGCCGACGTCTTTTCTTTGTATATCAAATTGTTTGGTGCAAAGGTCGACGGGTTCTGCTCAATGGAACCTTCTGGGAACTTTCTTCTGGGCTGTTTAAAGTATGGTTGGTTCTTGGTTATTTGGTTTGTCTTTCAATTTGTATACCGTGGAACTCCAGCTCTTCTTTGGAGGACACAGAACAATATAATTGAATTTTTTTGGCCAGCTGGCACGCAGATCCGCCTGATAATTTCTATGGTGTTGTGACACAAATGTACTGTGTGACTTGTTTTGGCAAATTTCCTTGATCGATGAACTTGGTCAAATTATTGTTGTGAAATAATTTGAAATCAACGAATATATAGTGTGCGAAGTGAAACTGTCCTATCATACCAACAAGAGGCTCTTAAAATTCAAATTGATCGTTTTTTTCGCAATTTTTGCTTATTCAATGAACTTGGTAAAATTAATATCCTGGAATAATTTGAAATCAACGAATATATACTGTGCGGAGTGAAATTGTGCTATCATATGAACAAGAGGGCCTTAAACTTCAAATTGGTCCTTGTTATGCTTGTGGTGATAGAATTTTACAAAAACTTCTTTTGTTTCCTTCATTTTAAAAAAAATAAGCGATTTAACATCCTTTAATAATTTAATGTAATTCACTTGTACAATAATAATAGTTAATATTAATATTTTAGTATCTGAAAATAATGTTTTTAGCTGAAGTTAGATAGGATGAGCATTGCTAAATAATTTCAATCTTGAACCCGCCAGACATGGAATCCACAAGTCCACCTGTCAATTTGTATATCGCGGAAGTCTAGGTGATATTTGCAGGACACCGAACAAAAGAGGTTCAAATTTCATCCCGCTAGGCCAAGAACCCACGATCCAAAAAGTGCCCAAGTATGGAACGAGGGATCCGCATATGCTCTATAAAATCTCTTGTCCATACTTTCTAAAAGTACATGTTTACTATGTATTGCTCATTTTTCGGAAAAAATTTATATCAGTCACCCAAATAGATTGTAGAAACTTTCTCGTTCAATTAAATTCTGCAATAACAAAAATTATTATTAATAATTTAGTATTGAAAATCATGTTTTTAGATATGTTAGATAGTTGATAGGGATTAGTATCTGTAAACAGTGGCAAACTTGAACCCGCTAGCCCTCAAGTCCATCTACCAATCTATATATCGTGGAACTTCAAGGGCTATTCAGAGGACAAGGAACAATAAAAACTGCAATGTTGAGCCACACAGGCCACAGGTCCGTTTGTCAATTTGTAAATCGCGGAGATGTGCCTGGTGTTTGTACAACACGAAACAATAGAGGCCCAATTTTCAGCCCGTGAGACCCACAGACCAGATAAAAAAATATCACTAGATATGAAATTCATATGGGATCGGTACGGGACAATAAAACTACAATGTTCAACCAACCAGCTTGAGTCCACCTGTCCATTTGTATATCGTGGAAGTCTGGGTGCTATTTGTAGGAGACGGAACAATAGAGACTCTATTTTCAGCCTGCCAGGCCACAGACCAAAAACTGCCTAGGTATGGAATGAGGGATCCACATATGCTGTATAAAATCTCATTCCATAGTTTATATAGAGATAATGTCCACAAGTCCACGTGTCAACTTGTATATCGCGGAAGTCTAGGTGCTATTTGTAGGACACAGAACAATAGATACTTAATTTTTAACCTCCAGGTCATGAACCTACGATCCAAAAAGTGCCCAAGTATGGAATGAGAGATCCGCATATGTTCTAGAACAATGTTTTTGTACAACATGGAACAATAGAGGCCCAATTTTTAGCTCGCCAGCCCCAGAGCTCCCGATAAAAAAATCGCTAAATATGAAATTCATACGGGATCTTCACATATGATGTATAAAATCTCATTCCATACTTTATTTAGAGACTATGTCCACAAGTCCGTGTGTCAATTTGTATATCGCAAAAGTCTAGGTGCTATTTGTGGGACACATAATAGTAGATACTTAATTTTCAGCCTGCCAGGTCGTGAACCCGCGATCCAAAAAGTGCCGAAGTATGGAATGAGGGATCCGCATATGTTCTAGAAAAATGTGTTTGTAAAGTGCGGAACAATAGATGCCTAATTTCCATCTCGCCAGCCTTAGAGCCCCTGATAAAAAAAAAACCGCTAAATTTGAAATTCATATGGGATTGCTACGAGACAATAAAAGTGCAATGCTCAGCCAACCAGCCTGATTCCACCTATCAATTTGTATATCGCAGAAGTCTAGGTGCTATTTGTAGGAGATAAAAGAATAGAGACTCTATTTTCGGCGTGCCAACCCGCGAACCCGCGATCCAAAAACTACCTAAGTATGGAATGAGAGATCCGCATATGCTGTATAAAATCTAATTCCATACTTTATATCGAGACTATGTCCAAAAGTCCCCGTGTCAATTTGTATATCTAGGAAGTTTAGGTGCTATTTGTAGGACACTGAACAATAGATACTTAATTTTCAGCCCACTAGGTCGCGAACCTGCGATCCGAAAAGTGCTCAAGTATGGAATGAGGGATCCACATATGTTCTAAAACACTATCAATTTGTATATCACAGAAGTTTGGGTGTTATTTGTAGGAGATGGAACAATAAAGACTCTATTTTTGGCCTGCCAGGCCACGAGCCCACGATCCAAAAAATGCCTAAGTATGGAATGAGGGATCCACATATGCTGTATAAAATCTCATTCCATACTTTATATAGACTATGTCCACAAGTTCGCATGTGAATTTGTATATCGCGGAAGTCTAGGTGCTATTTGTAGGACATGAAAGTCTAGGTGGTATTTGTAGGACACAGAAGAATAGATACTTAATTTTCAGCTCGCCAGGTCGTGAACCCGTGATCCAAAAAGTGCCCAAGTATGGAATGAGGGATCCGCATATGTTCTAGAACACTATCAATTTGTATATCGTGGAAGTCTGGGTTCTATTTGTAGGAGACAGAACAATAGAGACTCTCTTTTCGGCCCGCCAGACCGCGAGCCCGCGATCCAAAAAATGCCTAAGTATGGAATGAGGGATCTGCATATGCTGTATAAAATATCATTCCATACTTTATATAGAAACTGTCCACAAGTTCGCATGTGAATTTGTATATCGTGGAACTGTAGGTGTTATTTGTAGGACATGGAACAATAGGTACTTAATTTTTAGCCCGCCAGGCCGTGAATCCATGATCAAATTCAATGTTCAGCCAAACAACCCGTAGGTCCTCCTATCAATTTGTATATCGCAAAAATCTAGGTGCTATTTGTAGGACACAGAACAATAGAGACTCTTTTTTCATCCCGCAAGGCCGCCAACCCGCGATCAAAAAAGTGCCTAAGTATGGAATGACTCTTTTTTATATTGTTCGTTTGTGGAAATACTTTTATATCACTCAGTCGACCAGATTGTGCAAACTTTCTTGTATTATTAAATTCTACAATATAAATATTTAACAGTAATAATTTAGAGTAGGTCAGGTTCTGAATTTGTATATCGCGGAATTGTCAGTGCTATTTGTAGAGCGCAGAATAATAGATGCCCAATTTTTTTCCCGCTAGCCCGAGAACCCCTAATCCAAAAAAGTGGCTAATCATGGAATTAATACGGAATCACTAAGGACAAAAAAAATGCAATGTTGAACCAACCAACCCACAAGTCCGCCTGTAAATTTGTATATCATGGAAGTGTAGGTGCTATTTGTAGGACACAGAACAATAGAGGCTCAATTTTCAGCCCGCCAGGCCGAGAACCATCGTCCCTTCACGTGCCCTAGGTATATCTTTGCTAGACCGCTTTTCATACTTTGGTATTTCTTGGAATCGGTTTCGCCATTGCTGCTGCCTTCGTACTTGTTTCCAGATATGCAATAATTAAGCTTTAATGCTAGTAGCCATCCTGCAGCAACCGTTAAAACTGTCATTAATGTCTGGAAGTCTGGAGAAGATTTGTCATTAGTATGAATTAAACTAAGATTTGCCCACAAGCATGTTATCCTTTCCAAGTATTCATTTCAAAGGCCACGCAATCTTGTTTTTTTGTGCGCCAACAGGTTGGTGCTTTTAAGAAATTTCTGATTCTTAATCTCTTTTCGCCGTCACCGTCACGTTCACACTTTTTTCAAATTGTGCAATTAGTGAGCTGTGATGGCCACAACTCATTCCACACGAACCTTGGAAATTGTCATTGATCAATGAAAGGATCGAGGAGATATTCCATTGATACACATTAAACCATAATTTGCGGAGGATTATAATATCCCTCCCTGATTTTCATTTCAAACATTGTCTTGACCAAATGAAAATTCTAAATAACTTCTGGCAACAATTCTCTCCACACACAGTAAACACATTGGGGCATAATGGACAGAGGTTCCACTATTCCAGGGCATATTCTTACTATTCATATCCCTCTGCCCAGGAGAAAAAAAGGAGATGGTCCCTTGGTACACCGAGAGATATAATTCAAGACAAAAATTTCCATTGCAACCTTGGCTGGTCAGAGAACCTACCTAGTTGCAGTCATTACTATCACAGAAGTTAATGCCATGAATTTCGAGCCGGAAGAAGATGATCTAATGGACGATGATACGACAATGGATAATGGCAATGCACAGAATCTTCCAACTCCTATGCCCAAATTGAAATCAACCATAATGAATGACCCTTCCCGACTTGGTGATCGTAGTCATGACAACACCAAAAGGAGTTTCAGAAAAGAAACTGACGGTGAACGCAACAACCACTTTGCACCACGAAAGTAGGAATTCCATAGTTCCAAATTAGTCTGTTCTGGGCGGAAGAGTTTCAGTGTAAAGCAATGATATGTTGATGCTCCTAGAGATATATTTCAAGCCAAAAAAATATTGTTTAACATTTTCAGGCATCAGGTCCAAAACTCTCGCTCCTGCCACGCATTTTCCTACTAGTCATCTCCTTCTGCCCAAAATGGATTAATTTGGGCCTTTGCAATTGCATGTGCAAGCTGTGCTACTAAATTTTTTTGGACTATGCAGAAGTAGTTTCAGCTAAGGGCTATTCCACTTGCCCTGCAACCATTTTCATCTTCTTTTAGAGGAAAATCTTTTGAAAAATATCAATTTCACCAAAGGATGATTCATCGATGAGAAAAATCCAAGGATATTGCATACTCCAGAACCCGTGCCTTGTTTTTCGTAGATACCTTCAATGTTTTGGCCCGAAGAACTGGGTCCAATTTCTAAGTATAGATGTACAATACTCGATGTTTTTCTTATTTTTTTATTTTAAATGGATTTGCTATTAAAAAAAAATTGCCTTGCACTCTTCGATGCTACCTCTTTCCTATGTTTAATGCATGTTCTAATTGGCATGGTTCAATGCTCTCGTACTTCTTCGATCTTGTGTTTACTAATACCAATGCACAATGTTGCAGCAAAATCATTATTCTTGTTTCTAGACATGCAATTATTAAGTTTTAATGCTAACAACCCATAATGCAATAAGTTTAATACTTGAGTTAATATGTTGCACTGATGGTAGAATGTATCAAGAACACAGTTACATGCACACGTTCCAATAAAATCTAATCTTCCACAAAGCATTTGCTGGCAATTAGTAGAAAAGGAAATTTAGTGGTTAAGTTGATATGTTACAGTCATGGAATAATGTATCAAGAACATAGCTGCAGGCATACGTTGCAATAAAATGTAATCTTCAACAACACATTTGTTGAAAATTAGTAGGTCATGGTTTTGCAATGATGGCACTTCTTTGAAACCAATTTGCGCTTACGAAAACTACCTTCCGCCTCTCTATTTTCCCACTCTTTTATTCCCTCTAGTTTCTCTTCCTGGTTACTTAATCATTTTTTTCTCGACAATGCGTTGCTCCACATCTTCGCGGATTCACGTGTTTGCGTTTCCAATGACCGCTTCCCCTTTCTTTAAATTGACCGTCTACTGTTCCCTGTCCCACAACTGGCACCGAGAGTTCTGCCATATACAAATTGACAGGCGAACTTGCGTATTGGTTAGGTCAACATTGCAATTCTACTTTTCCGTGACCTCCAAACAACATTCAGAGCTCTGGTATATACAAATTGACAGATATTCAAAATTGAAACCGTTCTTAGATCATACTCTTTTCTATATTACGGTCCACCTATCATGCCCTTTTATGTGCTGCACATTTTTGCACTGAAAACTTTCGAGAAATATAATTTAACCATTGGGTCCTCACATATTTAGTGGAATTATTGTCACCCCATTTTGAAGCTCATCTATCCTCTTTCCATACTTCTCCATTTGTTCTAATTTCTTTGGTGAATCATCGATTTGGCGGGTTGAAGAAATATTCAGTTCGTAGTCGTTGTTTCCTGTATCCGCGCCCCTTTGCAATTAGTAGTTGGCAATTATATATAAGATCTTATTGCCACGTATGCAATTAGCAATTTCCCTGTTCCATACTTAGCCACTTTGGTGGAATTCTGCAAATATACAAACCAGTCACTCAACTTCCCCATCATGATCTCTTCCGTTTTACACATTTTGCACTCAAAAACTTCGAAACATGAAATTTCATCGTGTAACACTCGACTGTCCTGACTATCCCCGTAACCCTTTTTTGAATCCCATCCGACTGCTTTTTAGAGCTTGCCATTCTTTCCTTGCTCTCCGCCCTCTCCGTCACCTTCGCACTTGTCTATAATAAAAGAAAATAAAAAGTTATATCTATATCTATATCTATATAATAATAATAATAATAATAATAATAATAATAATAACAATAATAATAATAATCTATTTTTAAGGTCACGACCAAGACAGCACATCAAATTGGTGTATGAGACCCCCTTGTTTGTGGGACAAGGGACCCCCCTCCGCCCAGTGATATGACTGGTAAAGTCTATGAAGGTATACATACCCTACCCCCATCCGGATTTGAACTTGTGACCTCTTAAGAGGAAACACGTGTTCTTAACCATTAGGCCCTCTCTCTCTCTCTCT
>JASDQU010588651.1:49083-69301 GCA_032191745.1 Picea mariana
ATATGGTTATAACATTATAACCATATAACATAGTTTTAAATATTCGGGCAGTAAGTTTTGTTTGTTAAAAATATATGTTATATATAATAAATATATATTATATACACCAAAAAACAAGCCACAAAATATGGTGGTTGGTGGGAATGGAACTTTCGACCCGCCAAATATAGAAAATACTTAAGCAACCTCCACCAACCAACAAGCCATGGATATGGTTTGTTAAAACTAACCCACCTAATTTGTAATTAAGCTCGACCACGAATTTTGGGGTTTGGTTATAAGGGGCACCCTATTTAATGGGAACACAACCCAATGTTGTACACACAATTTAATGCATTTTTTCCTCGTAATTTGTGTCGAAGGTACAAGGAATTTAGGTAACATCGTAAAGCATGTCGAGGCGTACCTTGACATAATTTCAAGTATTTTATATCAATTTTTCATGATTGTTTGTCAGGAATTCAACAGTGTACTATGTTTTTGCATTTGACCAATGTATGTTTCGAGTGTCTTCAAAATTGTGTTTTTGTAATCCTATATTGTAATGTAATTTGGAATTTTGAGATGATGAAGAAAAATCATGCTATTTAAAGGGACTTTGAATATGTAGTGATGTATGTCAATTACATGTGTATTTCAGTTATTTTATTTTTTGTTGTATTATCTCATTTACAGTTTAATTTATTAATTATTTTATGGGTTTATGGACAAGTAAGACATTCACATGATATTTTTCAAATAGTGAAGTGATCTTCAATTTCCTGAATCTGGTTGGATGTTTATGTGTATTTAAGAATTAATTGGCATCTAAGGATTTTCGAGTTGAATTGATATCAGAGTTTGTTGATATTTTGGTTCAAGTTGGTATCAGAACTCGTGCGGTATTTTCATATCATTATTATCATTGGGATGAATTACATTATTCTAAAGGATTCGAGAAGAAGCGCTTAAGCATTACACTTGGCATTGTCATACATTTCTAGAAGAGTGTCCTCATAAATGAAGTTATACCCTTGGAAAATTACTCATCTATTTGGAAATTGGCCCTACTCGTTTGACCAAAGATTATTATTATTATTTGGATGTGGTTATTTCTAGAAAATCACCCTCATCATGGAGTCTGTACACTTGGCATCTATGCACACATATAAGAGAGTTCCCTACCTCATTTACCAAGTAATTCTATTATTTTATTGAGGTTGTTATATCTTTAAGAGCACCTTGGAAAAGAGAGGGGAAAATGACACTCAGATTTTACCTTGCATCAACTAAATGATGGAGGAAAGTGACATGTGGTACTACATTCACCTAAAACATTTTATCTAAGTTTTTTATATGGCCTTTTAACCAATTTATCCCACTCGGTTTGTTGGTGTAAACATTTTAATATTTTCTAGAGGAAAATAATATTTATTATAGAGGAGAGTTGAGCTAAAACCTATATAAAGGTGTTCTCTCTCTATTTTGTAAACATGAAATTTGTGAATGGAAGAACTTGTGAGCAAGATATTTCCAAGTATTCGAGTAAGATAACATTTTTTTCCAAGTTATGGTTTATATTGTTTGTATAATCTATTTAAGTGTGCCACATCTTCTAGGCACATATTTGGTATGCTTTTTATTGTAGGTTAGATTTTCAAAGATAAATATAGGAGAACCTTGTCTCAAGGAGAGGAATCAAATCCCTAGATATCCTATTGTAAGTTCATTCTTATGCCTTGTCCAAGAGAGAAGGGATCTTAAGCCCTAGATTTCCTATGGTGAGTGAATGATTAAAGGCTCCTATGTTTTGTTTAGCCGCGGAGCTCCTATTATGAGTGCCTTCCCCTCTATACATCATTATATCTTGCTTACTAATCCTTTGGAGAACACTCTCTTATATTGCATCCATAACTCCATATCCCCAAAAATAAGGAACTTTATTCTCTTTCATCCATTATCCCAAAACCATTTTTTAAACTTTCTCATTTCCTTTTTGTTGCATTAGTTTCTAAGATCTATTTACTTCTACTCCATACTACAAGAAGTGATTCTAGTAACCATATGGAAGTCCCGCTTAACTTAGGTCCTTCTTTTTTATAAAGTGCAGAGGAGAGTTGGCAAGGTGATATTGGCCAAAATCCTAGTTCCAAAATTCTTCATTTAAGTGTTGGGACTTTGCATCTCCGGGTGCAAGATTGTGTGGTAACAATAGGTAAAGACATATTTGAATGGTGAAGTTGCAAAAGCATATGGCTTTCAATATATTCAAATAATTGTTATACATAATGATTTTGGCCATGACTGGGGCCCAATTATAAATGTATTGTTGAGTTACAAATAAACTTGACGACTCACAAATTATACTCTCTTACAACTTTGGGTGGGGGGGTGGGGGGGTGAGAGTACACTAATGAGTGAAAATCGTTAGTGGTAAATTGAAACCACCAAATGAATTTGGTTAGTGGTGAACATAAACCACTATATATAGTGATGAATTGGTTAAGGGTAACCAACAAGAAAATCGATGATGTCTCACCTTTTAGCTGACAATGGGGAATATTGATGATAATTTTCAGACTTCAATTTTCGACAACAATAAAGAAAATTCCAAATGGGAAACAACAATATATAGATGGCATACTTAGAAAAACAAAACATCAAATGGGAAATAACACCAACAACAATATATTTGCAAAGATTTCATCACTTGTGATAAATTGTTAATTTGGATACTTTGAGTTTTCTGCCACTAGTTGTATTTTTATGTGGCATGCATTGATGTGATTGAGTTTTCCTCAACATGATTGATTCAAGATTTCAGCAATTCCAATAGGACACCTAGTTTCCTAATCCATCATTATTTGGCAGAATTATGGTTCAATATCTTGCAATTGGATCATACACAATATTCAAGATTGGGATGTTGATTGACACTATTTGAGGGTCATTTTTTGAGAGCATTTTTATGGATATTTTGTTCACCTAGATGGTTGTTTGACCTAGTAGAGGACAATTGTATCCATTTTCATTGTTGCTTAGAATTTAATTGGGTTGTCATACATTTTCAAGCATGTGTCAAACTTGTAGATAATTCACTTCTTGTAATTTTCTCTCATTAGATATTGGAGTTCACATCAATGAAAAATTACAGGTGTTCAAACTAATCTCATTACACAATGGGATGTTTCAGTTCCTATGAGTTTTCAACATCCATATCTAGTGTTTTTTCAGGAAAATATTCATTGAGGCTCATCCTAGGAGTTTTAGATTGAAGACTTGGAGATGATACCAGTTTATGCACTAGTTCATGATGCCTTGTTGGTATAATTGTTAAGACTTATGATTGAGGGGGGGATTGATATCCTATGACTCCCTATACAATCATGAATTCCTACACCACATTTATGTATTTTAAATTATAGGATATAGTTTTTATCCTAAGTGTGTTTTATATCCCTTTTTTCCTCCTTCTAGCCTTATCTCTTGATGAGGTGTTGGTGTGAGAGTAAATCTATTTTATGAGGTGGTTACATCTGTGTATTATAAATTTGTATCATTGGAATGAATATTGGGAGAAGAGAATGGCTCAAAGCCTCTTACGCCAAGTTCTTATGTCTTTCTTGTTTTCTATTTCTTAACAAGGGTTTGAAATTTTAGAGATATATTAGGACAACAGTTAGCCATCAAGAAAATCTCTAAATCAAGGTTTTAAAAGGTATGTTATCTCAAAATTAACATAACGGTTGACTAGAAGGTCCAATTTAATAATTCAAAAGCCATTGGAAAGAGGAAATATAAAATAATATGTTTGAAAAGGAATAATAACCATTTTGGATCATTAATGTCAATAAATAGAGGTTGAATTTGAGGTTTATAGTTGGATCCCAAGTAGAACTAATGGAAATACTTTACTTTAGTGGAGATAAAGATAAACATGAAATCAATCCTAGGGAATGGTTGAAGATGATAAGGGAAACTTATAAAACTCCTTTCAGGATAAGTAATCATTTTTATGGTGAATATTGAGAGTGGTGGGTGAGTATTGATAAAGATACTAGATGAAACACCACATGGGAAGTATTTGATTTTTTTTTCTCAAAAATAGAAGTGGGTCTATCAAACGTATGTAGAGTGGGTACTTGTTAGATGAAAAATTTAATTCTCCATCCAAGGAGTTCCTACACTTGAAATTCGAGTAAAGATATAAGGAGATAAGTAAAAAATATGATTAAAAAAGTAGTTTATTTCTTTCCCTCTAAACCTATTTACCCTTATGGTTGACATCATCATCTTGAATCCTATTGGTTCTTTTAAAACTGATATTGATAACACTTTTTTTTAGGCCCATCTTTTATCTCAAAAAATTTCTAATGTTATAACGAAGATAAAATCATGTTGGTTGGATAGAGAAATACAAAAAGTCTCCAATGGGTTATTGGCAATCTTCTTAGCTAACTATTGTCTATGCAACCTTTCCTTGTATGAAACATTTAAATCTTGTCCCTTAACATAAAATGGATTGGGTTTTATTTCCAAATTAAATTAAATTATAAGTTTCAACTTGATCTTATGTTTGTTTAGAAGATTATCATTACCAGGCTCCCATATTGTGATGTCTTTAGATTTCAATGAAAATGTGTTTACATGGATTCTCTCTAGTACACATAAGAGTTCATTTCACCATATTTAAAATTTGTTGACATAAATGTACTAAGGCTAGAAACATCTAGGTATTCACCACATATGTGTCCTCCTCACTCTCACAACGTGTAAAGGTATCTATCTTGGGTATTCTTAGAGAAACTAGGCTAGATTCAATAGTAATTGTAATGGAGTTAGAATACCCCAAAAACTATATGTAAAGGAATAGGTGCCCCACATCATTATCGTCCATTTTATCCTATTATTTTTATCTCCTACAGAGTGAATATAATTTCAAACTAAATTTGATGTGTTTCAAAGTACTAGATTTAATTTTGTTTAAAGAAATTGTTGTCCATTTTTACTCCAAGAGGAATCCCAAAAACCTAGAGTCATATCACTTGTTTTTAGACCCTTTTTCGACTTGTTTTGACCTTGCAATATAGTTGAAGTGTAATATATCAATATATTTAGAATTAATACATGTCTTGCATCAATCAGAAGACTATGAATGGAGCCAAAAATCCTTGAGGAGGTACTAAAGGTTCCCATTTAATATGTGTTTTGTTATAAAAGAATTTGACATTAGTTATCTAACATATATGTTGGGTTGTTTTATTGTTTGCAGTGATAGAATAGTCATTTTATTGTCTAGTCAAGGTGGATCTATTGGGGATCAGTGGACCGACGAGTCAAGTCGAGTCGATAGTTACATCGAAGATTGAAGTGGTCGACAAGAAAGTCAAAATTTCATCCAACAAGAGTTTGTCAAGAGGTCGAGTGGGACTGAATAAAGACTAAATTGAGGTTGACTTATAGCCGACTAGTAATTTGATTGGAGTCGACTATAACATAATATCAAGATTTGTGTGATTTGAATCCAATGATTGGCGTGGATATGTAATCATTTTTGGGCACCATGATTTAGGGTTTTGTATGTTGTAAATCCTATAAACAAGGCACATTGTAAGTATTAAGTTGATGTTCATGCTAATATTTAGCAGAAGGGTACTGGTCATGTAGATGTAATTCGAATTGGCTACAAGGTTATTCTTGTGTAAAGAAAGAGAGTATGATGGTGATTTTGTCTTAGGTGTAGACCAAGAATAGTCATGTAAATATTTGTTTTGAATGAATAAGACAATTAGAGAGAAATGCGCTCAAGGAATGTTGGTTTTCCCATTTGGGTTTCCAAGGTAAAATATTTGCATACTGTGTTTGTCATTTATTTTTTTGTTTAAATATGTTTTCTCTTTTCATACTATGTTTAGTGTGGATATTTATTTCATAACATGTGGTATCAGAGCCAAGCTAAGTCATTATGATACATGTGGTATCATATAAATATTTGAGAAGATATTGGATCTAAGCTAAATCCTTTGTCTAGTGAGAGTTGTAAGTGAAAGATATTTAAAGTTGTGCTTGAAATAATGACAAGTAGTTCGAGGACAGAGATCGAAAAATTCAATGGACAGAATTTTGATCTTTGGAAGACTAAAATTGAATATCTCCTTGTATATCAAGAACAATGGGAAATAGTTTGTCCAAGTACCATTCTAACAGGTATGTCAAGGGTAGAATGGGAGAAACTAGAAAGAAGGGAAAGGAGTATGATTCAACTTTGTCTTTCATATTTGGTGCTACTGAATTTCTCAGGTGAAGACTCAACCAAGAAACTATGGGACAAGCTGGGAAGCTTGTACCTGTCAAAATCCATGGTAAATAAGTTCTTCCTTCGAAAGAAACTATATATTCTGAGGATGAGTGATGGGAGCTCGGTAATAGATCATTTGAATTCATTCAATAATGTAGTAATCCAGTCATCATCCGTGGATATTAAAATCACTAAGGAGGAGAAATGTATTATCCTATTATGTTCTTTTCCAAACTCCTGGAATAGTTTAGTCATGGATATAGGGAGTAATTCGACCACATTAGCACTACAATATGTGTTTTCATCTCTACTATTAGAATAAACGAGACATAATAACATGGAAAGATCGAACAAAGATGCCTTGATGGTGATAGGTCGACTTGTCGATAGAGATAAAGGAGAATTCTCCAGTAGAACGTCTAAGTCGAAGGGTATATATAAATCCCCGATTCAATCGGCAAGAACATGTTGGAAATGTAGTAAAATTTGGCATTACAAAATAGACTTCAAGACAAAGGAGACAGAAGTCAGTACAATATCCAATGAGAAGTAGTAGATTGAGAGAAAGTATACTCCAGATAAAGGAGGTGATATGTATCTGGCACCCTTCTATACACATTCAAATCAATATGTTTGGTTGATCGACTCAAGAGTTTCCTTTCATATGACACCTCATAGAGAATGGTTATGTGAATATGAGAGATATGAAGGGGGAGATGTGTTGTTTGGGGACAAATTGACAACCAAACGTTTTAGATGAGGATTCTTTTGACTCATATAGGATGGGAGGAGTAGAACCCTTACATGTGTAATACATATTCCAGGTTTGGAAAGAAACCTAATATCTATCGGTAAGAAGAATGATGCAGGTGTGCGCACTCTATTTCAAAAGTACACATGCAAAATGGTTAGAGGTGTGATGGTCTTAATGAAAGAAGTTCATATTCAAACCCTATACAATTTTTTAGGGAATGTTGACTCAACTGGATGTAACAAAATTATTTTTCCTGAAGCCGACTCAACTTCAACTTGAATTGACTCAACTCAGTCTGAGTCGATACCAACCGATTCAATTGTTCTTCGTCAAGTTGACCTGACCATGTTATGGCACCAGAGGATGGGACACATTGGTAAAAAAGGAATTAGAGATATGCACAACAAAGGTATGGTCGAAGGTTTTCTTGATTGTAATTTGGAAGTTCATTTGTTTGAACATTGCATATATGGAAAAAATTGAGTTAGGTTCCCATATGCAATGACAAAGGAAAAGGAGATTCTAGAATTGTTGCATAGTGATTTGTTTGGGACTGTAACAATCCCTTCACTTGGTGAATCCTTGTAATATGTCTCCTTCATAGATAATTTTTCTAGTAAGACATGGATATATTTCCCAAGGAAGAAAATGGAGGTTTTTGGGAAATTCAAAGAGTTTAAATATCTTGTGTAAAACCAGACAGATAAGAATATCAAGGTGATGAGAATTGGAAATGGTGGTTAATTATGTCTAAAGTATTTTGAGTAGTTCTATAAGAAGTGTGGCATAACATTCCAAAACACGACACCATATACCTGACAAAAAATGGAGTCATTGAAGCAGTCGTCAAGAAGCAGTCGTTATACAAAATTACATTCATTGGATACATCAGTCATCAAGAATCACTTGTAATACATTCATTGGATAAAGCAATGAATAACTTTAAGAATTTAATAAAAAGTGTATTGAATTGAAAATGTTATACATTCATTGGATAAATTTGTTGTCAAGAAGAAGACATTATACAAAATTACATTCATACATTTCATATCTTGTAGATCTCTTCAAAATGCATGGACCATCATTACACTATCTCTCCCATTGATATTAGGCTCTTACAACATGGGATAGTACTCAGAAGGATTCAGTACAAACTCTTGGGATCTAGCTGACTAACCAACCAATTAATTATCTCTCGTTCTTTCTTTACATTTTTTTATATTTATGCTGGTACCCCCTTGACACGATCAATTGACTAGATCAAAACCTCCTTTTTTCTCCCTTGGTATTTGCATTTCGCAACATATTTATGAGATTCTAGATGTCACACAACGTATTTAAAATTTTATTCCACGTGATTATCCTTATCTCATTATCCAAAATATTAAAAAAAAAGGGCCCAACATGCTCCCACCACAATTGTTGACTCACCCCGAGTCAACTTTCATCTTATTTACTGGAGTCCTCTTGAAATAAAGGGACCAACATAGAAGGAAAGGAGAATTCTTAGTGGTGTGGGGCTCACACAAGAATTTCAGGCAAAGGAAGTCGACACTGCAAAATATTTGGTAAATAGGTCTCCTTCATCAGGGTCAATTGACTTGAATCCACATGAGGTATGGTTTGGTAAGAAGCCTTTTCTTTCACATCTCAAACTATTTTTCTATGATGCATTTGTGCATTTTCCCAAGGAAAAGAGGATTAAGTTGGACAAGAAGGAAACCAAGTGTATTTTCATTAGGTACAAGGAAGGAATGAAAGGATATAATCTTTGGGATCCTACATCAAGGAAAATGGTGTACATTCAAGATGTAGTCTTTAGGGAAGTCGGTGGAACTTCCTAGTCTGAAGATCTTCAAACAGAAAAATATATAGAGAAGATAAGGTTTGAATTGAGGAATGAATTAGATGATTCAGATGAGTTGACTGAATTAGATGAAGAGGTGGAACAACTGACTTTGGTTGTGAGGAGGTCTGAACAACTAAGAAAAGTAGTTGAAAGTTATAGTCCACCCGATTTATGTTCTGATTTTGTGTTAACTTCCACTGATGAGGATCCTCTCCTATTTATACATTTATATTCCCCTTCATAAAAGGAAAAAGAGTTACAACAACATGGGATCAGATCCTAAACAAGTGGATCTACAACCAACAAATCCTAGATCCTAAAGATGTGGATCTTCTCCACTAAATATCGGATTTGATCTAAGATAATTTGGAGAAAATTATAATAATATATTTGATTAGAACCACGTGCTCAAATAATAAATTAGGAAATCACAATATCTACTCTAAACAATCATTAAAACATGGGAAATTAACCACTTTAGTGTAAGTATTGCACATGAAGCTCATGTAAGGTAGAAATGAACAAATAAAGGAATAGGAGTGATGAAGGGAATGATAATGAAGGGTTAAAGTGAATGAAATATGGCTAAATGGAATTATACAATGTGTTATTTATGAGGCCCATCATCTCCCCCACACTTAAGTCATTGCATGTCCTCATGCAATCAAAGATACTTAGGAGGTAGTGTGATTGATACCACATGAAAGTGGATAATGATGGATAGATAATGAAATGTAAAGTGTAATGAAATGGAGTGTAAGGGAATGAAGGAATGGAAAGCTTCATGTGTGTGAATTCCCAAGTTTGATAACTATATAGAAATAGAAATTGTTTTACCATATTTTAGTTCTCCTCTTGGATGTTGGTCTCAAAGACAAATGTTGAACTCTGGATTGCTTTATGAAGAATGTTTATGAATACGATGATGCTAACGAGTATTTTTTTTGAATAATACAACTTATGTTGATGTTGAAATTTAATTTGAATATGCTCGTTGTTATTGAACTTGTAGCTACGGAAATGCTTGAAAACTTGAAAATTGAAAAATGTTGAAAATCATGGTTGATAGGTGGATGAGAACCACATATTGATTTGAAATCATATACAAGTGGTGATATGATCTTGGAATGCATGAAACCATTCAAAACTACAAATCAGCTATAGAAAGTTGGTCATAGCTTTTACAAAAAAATTGACAATTAAAAAAAAACAGTTTGAAAACCTGTTAGTGCATCCCTTTTCATACATTTTCGGTAAATTATGTCTTCTTGTTACTCAATTTATTGTATGGGGAACAAAACCCATGTCATATAATATTTTATTTCATCCTCATATTCTTGCAATCGTTGTTCAAAAAGTGCTTCTGAGAATAAAAATCCTATGTAACAACCTTTCTGTAGCTGCAACATCCTTTCTATAGCTGCAGAAAATCACCCTAAGCTCTTATAATATTTCATAGTTTGGTAATTTTTATCATTTTGAAGGGTATTAAGAATGTCTTAGACCTATACAACATCCTCTAAGAGTGCTCTATGATGGCTAGACACCCCTACACCTATATGTCATGATCAGTGTGAATCATAAAAATATACAAACTGAAATCAAACCTTCATGTTGACCATGTTGACATAGTAAATGAATTGTATTCCATGTTTTTGTACTTCTTCTAGGAATAATCAAGATGTTGTTGCTGGTGATGTTTAATGGAAGGGTCATCTCCACCCCTCCCCCATACTCAAGATCTTGCATGTCCTCATGCACATGGAGTAGGTGAAGGTGTATCTTTGAAGCAAGTATCTTTGAAACCTTATCTGAGCAAGAGAACTTCATAAATTATGGGTCCAACTCATGTGAATCTTCACCAAATTTGTTTATTGATAACTGTTTTAGTTGTTTTAGTTTTCTATTTTCATCAAATGTCTTCTCTTTAAATAAAAATACAAACGGACATACGTTTTGTATACTACTGACATGCATATGGATATTTCTTATATCATTCTCCATAACAAGCTTGAATGTTGCACCAAATATTGTACTTCTTCGTAGCAACAACAACCATTTCCTGACAATACAACAATCCCCAATTTCTTCTACAATGGTCTTTGAATGCAAGTTATGATATTGAGGTGTGTGTCACAGAACTTGAAATTTAGTTTGGAAATATAAAGAGCATGAAAAACCCTCTGGTACAAAGCATACACCCTCTTTCCAATCTCCACTTCTCCGTGCTTTTGCATACTTTGTTAAATTCTTTTCCACATTCTACATCCTCTGCTTATTATCAAGAGAAGACTCATCCATTTACATTGTCTACAATATGGTTCATATTTGTTTGTAGGGTCCTATAAAAAACATAAGCCTTCAACCTGAGCAAATAAACAACAGTCACAAAACCAAGACAATTATATTACCGCATGTATTTTAATGTTGAATATCTACTTATCATCAGACTCTATCTGACCTCCTTGCTAATCCAAATATATTATTTGTTTCCAAGTGAAGGACTTAAATTCTTGATCCAGATTAAAAGCATGTCCACTTAACTTCTTGATCTGGCTTACAAGATCTCTGTACATTTTCTTAACATCAACAATGTCATCGCGAGGTTCCTCTCATAATTATTGATATGTGTAGAACATGTGAAGAAATCTGTAATTTAGGCTCTCCACCCCAGACATATGTCATTTTACTCTTCTCAACATACTTATCAAAGTTTCCTTCTATGAACCATTATGTCTCTCCACACCTATTTAATAACTCATCTGCAACTCTGGTATGCAATTCATCTGCTAAATCTCTTTTAAGTCTCTCATTTGGAGTTGGTTTTCCACTTCTCAAGATA
Source organism: Picea mariana (assembly GCA_032191745.1). Classification (NCBI taxonomy): domain Eukaryota; kingdom Viridiplantae; phylum Streptophyta; class Pinopsida; order Pinales; family Pinaceae; genus Picea; species Picea mariana. The sequence goes on from JASDQU010588651.1 coordinate 60,806, forward strand.
GTACCATGAGTAATGACCCAAAACAAGAATTTGTCGTCTCTTGGTATGGTAGTAAAAGAGTAATTAGTATAACTTTTATCTCCATGAGATGCCTGAACATCTACAGGGATTGCATCACCTGACACATGGTTATCATCATGTCCATGTCCGACCATCTCTCTTCCTCATGACCTGCATGTAGATTTTAACCTTGTACAATTATTTACTGCAAACAAATTTTCAATAAAAGAACAGAAAAGATACAATGGGAAATATACACATTACATAGAGATTTTTCCCCTGGAAACCCAAACCGGGAAAACCAACATATTCTATATTCATTCATTAACATACATTGTTTTTAATACAATATACATATAGGATCCATGACGCAAAGCCCCTACCTCAGTAGGGTCTGCTGACCTCCCGGTCTATGTATCTTTAACTCCTCTGAGCCGAAATGGCTCCTTGGTCCACACTGGAACCTTCCCGACAACAAATCCACAGGTCCTTCTCATGAAATTACACCTGCGCGAATAAGCACTAGGATTAAGTTTCCCCACCACGTGACCACTAGTTGTGGCCACGAGCCTAACCAAAAGGCGCTTCGCAACTTCAGGACCTCAGGTGTTCTGCTGCGAGTTCCCCCGGCTCTTCCAATCCCCGAACTCTAAACTAGAGATTAATGAACGCTAGATCCTCCCTTTATCCTTCGACGATATGACCTCCAGCTATGACTTGGAGCCCAACTCCCCAAATACTTTAGGACTTCACACTTCACAAATGTCGAAAGCTAACTTACTTCCATTCTTCCAAACCTCAAACCCCAAGTCCTACTCGTGTTAGATCGACGGTCCACTATCTCCCGTGATCCAATGGTCGAGATTCTTTCTTCGCGAATCAGAATTTCGCAACCCGCGACTTTCGAAAGTAGCTTCCTCCTCTCTTTCAATTCTCAAAATTTCGATATTCCAGAGTGCCAAATCAACGACTCACCCTCCTTCATATCTGACGACTACTATCTCTCCTGAGCTTGAGAGTGTTGAAATACTCACGCTTTAACCTCCCTACAACTCCACTAGATATAAATTTCCATGGATATCGACGCTTCTCCCTCTAGGAATTTCCACCGTCTGTTCAGGTTCTTAATGACTCAGACTCTTCATTAAATGACTCAGATTCAACCCTCTTGAACTTGATTCCATGAGGTGACTTCAACCCTCATCTTTCCTCTGAACTCTCTAAATATCTTTCCTCCTTGAGCTTGGTCTTCCTTGCAACTCAAGGATTCTAAGGAATCATGCGCACACCCTTTGTGGCTTCACAATAACCGTTGGTTATTCGACAATTCCAAATCTGCACACTCCTTGCGACATAAGTTCTTCAACTTCTCACTTGGGTTGGACAAGTCTAGGACTTCGACCTAGCTTGTGCACACCTTGCACGAATCTGTGCTATACTTTCACTCCTACTTGTATAAGCTAACATTACCTCTCCTGAGCTTGTCTGAGGTAAAACTCAGAAACTTGTCATCGCACTCCTTGCAGGAATTCTCAGGAAGAGAAACAATTGAAACTTATACTCTTCTCATGGAATTCATACATTCAGCATGAAATCACATATACATGGCATTGAAACAAATGCATAACATAGACTAAAAATAGACTGTAAACATACCATTCAATAGATGCATACAGTAACCATAAAAACACCATGAAATTGGATCAAAGCATTCTTATATTAATCCAAGTGATTTTGTACACGGTTTCTATAGAAACAACTATTTGTTCATACAATTCTACAATCTTTGTTCTTCTCTACTCTCCTATGCTCTCTTTCTCTACATATTAAACTCATACAATGAGAATGATAATAAAATACATCTACGAAGGAGTCTCCTTAAGTTTTCCCTCCTACAATTCTAAGTTATCTTATCGAATTAAAGATTACTACCTACTTTACATTTATTACAATAAATGCCTCCAACCGATAGATGAGAGCAACGCTCAAGATATGTATTACCATCTCAAGACATTAAAAGCAAATATATATTTTTGGATATTACATTAATGTGCCATCCTTTGAAATTCAAAATCCTTCAAAATGGACGTCGGTGTATATCCATTTGTCCTCCACTTGCACTTGCTTTGCTGGCGATGCTCCTGCATCATACTCCTCTGGAAGAAAAATTCATGGACTCATGTCCATGAGCTCCTGCACCATCTGTCCATCTTTCTGGATTTCTGCTTCACTTTCCCAACTGGCATCCTCAATCGGGTGTCCTTTCCATTTTACCAAATACTCAAAATATGTCTTCCTTCGGGTCTTCTTTCCAACTCTTTGATCAATGATCTTTTCCATCTGCGGATTTTTCAGCTACAGGCATCTGTTTGACCCACTGAATTTCCTTCTTATTCTCTACCCCATCTGTTTCATTTTCTCTGTAAGGATACGAATCTACTACGTTGAATATGGGTGATATGCCCACATCATATGGCAATTCTATCTCATAAGCATTTACCTCAAATTTTCTCAAAATCTTACACGGCCCTATTTTTTTCATCTTCATCTTATTATATGTTCCCCTTGGGAACCTTTTTTTTCTCAGGTGTGCTAAGACTAAATATCCCACTTTGAATTGAATATCTCTCCTGTGTTGATCTGCTCTGCGCTTGTATTCTTGGTTGGAATTCTGCGACTGCTCTTTAATCTTGTTGTGGAGCTCCTGCATTTCTGCTACAAAATCTTCTTCTCTAGCAATTCTAAACTCATTCTTCTCTAAGTCTCTCAACTCAGATACTCCTCTCAGCTACATTCCATACATTATCTGGAATGGGATCTGACTTGTGCTCCTATTAGGTCAATCATTATATGCAAATTATGCTTGCGGTAGAATCTGATCCCACTGACTGTGATGTTCATCTACTAAACTCCTTAATAAGTCCCCAAAACTTCTATTTACTACCTTAGTTTGTCCATCCGTCTGAGGGTGATATGCTGAGCTAAAAGATAAATTTGTTCCCAGCTTCTTCCATAGTGTCCTCTAGAAACAACCAACAAATTTGGTATCTCTGTCTGAAACAATACTCTTGGGTAAATCATGAAGTCGAACAACTTATTTAAAAAACAGATTTGCAATGTGTGTTGCATCACTGGTTTTTTGACATGGAATAAAATGTGCCATTTTGGAAAATCTATCGACTACCACAAATATGGAATCACAACCCCTCTGTGTCCTTGGCAGTCCTAACACAAAATCCATGCTTACCGCATCCCACAGCCTCTCTGGTATTGACAATGGTTGATACAACCCAGTATTTTGTCTTTTCCCCTTTGCGTGCTGAAAAATTATACATCTGTTGACAAAATTCCTGACATCTGTCCTCATTTCTGGCCAATAATACAAATTGTTCAGTTGTGCAAATGTTTTATCATGGCCGAAATGTCCATCCAATTCCCCCACTATGTTTTTCCTTCAAAATGTTTTCTCTCGTAGAAATCTTCGGGATACACAATTGATTTCCTTTGAATAGAAATCCATATTGAATTAAGTATTCAATCCATTGGTTTCTGTCCCTTACAATAGGATTCTCACATGCTTCATAAGCATCCTTGAAATCTGAATCATTTTATACATTTCCTGAAGGCTATCAAATCCTAAGGTATTCACATGAAACTCCTGCAGAATCAAACATTTCTAGCTCAATGCATCAACAAATTTGTTATCATTTCCAGAAATATGCTTTATAACAAAAGTAAATTTCTTCATAAATTCAACCCATTTTGCATGTTTCTAGTTCAGTTTCTCCTGTCTAGTTATAAACTGTAAGGCCTGGTTTTCGCTATACAAAACAAACTCTTTTGGTACTAGGTAGTGCCTCCATTTCTTCAGCACTTGTATGACTGTATAAAACTCTTTATCATACATGGAATAATTTCTTTTGGCCTCATTCAACTTCTCACTGAAGTATGCAACTAGTCTATTGTCTTGACTTAAGACTACTCCAATTGTGAATCCACTTGCATCACATCTCACTTGAAATGTTTTACTGAAATCCGGCAGAACCATAACTGGTTGTTCAATTATCTTCTCTTTCAACAACTTGAAACTTTTCTCTGCTTCCTTTGTCCAATGAAAATATTTATGTCTTTTCTTGACTGTGTCCATCATTTATGCACAAATTCCACTAAAATTTCTGATGAACTTCTTGTAAAGCTAGTCCATAGAAGATTCTGACTTCAAAGATATTCCTTGGCGATAACCACTCTTTGATTTCTTTTACCTTATCCAGATCCATCTTCAAATCATTCGAAGAGATCACAAAACCTAAATAAATAAGCTCTGTCTTCATGAAAGACGACTTCTTCAGATTTATCAACAACTTTTCTTGCTGCAACCTCCTCATCACTGAATTTAAATGTCTCAAATGTTCTTCTTCAGTCTTACTGAAGATCAGTATATCATCAAGATACACAATTATGAATTTTCTAATGAAATCTTTCAAGACTTCGTTCATCAATCTCATGAAAGTACTTGGCGCATTCGTCAAACCAAACGACATGACAAGCCATTCATACATCCCTTCATTTGTCTTGAATGTTGTCTTCCATTCATCACCTTCCCTCATTCTAATCTGATGATATCTTCTTTTCAAATCAATTTTTAAAAAACACTTTTCTCCACTCAAGAAATCCATCAAGTCATCCATCTTGGGTAAAGGAAATCTATACCTGATGGTGATTTTGTTTATAGCCCTCGAGTCTGTACACATTCTCCATCCACCATCCTTATTCAGACTTAACATTATTGGTACAATGCATGGACTCAAGATTTCTCTAATCAACCCTTTGTCCATCAAAACCTGGACTTGCTTCTTAACCTCTTCATTCTTCTGCGACGTCAATCTGTATGCGGCTTTATTTGGAAAACTCGCTCCTGGTATAAGGTCAATGTGATGGATTATACTTCTGATGGGTGACAATGAACAAGGTAAATCGTCCACCACTATATCTGCAAAATTCTCCAGCAAGTCCTAAATTTCCTTAGATAGATCATCTATTGAGGTACTGGTCAAGATGACTCTATGTTTTTTAACCACAACAAACTACATTTCTTGATCTTTCTTGAATTCATCAAGAAGTTCCTTCCTACTCATGAGAAGTATAGTATTGCTTGTTTCTTCTTTCGCCTTCTTTTCTTCAATTGGCAAAAACATGTGTGTCCTACCATTCTTCTCCAAGGTATAGATTTTCTTTCTTCCGTCATGAATAACATTTATGTCATATTTCCACGGCCTTCCCAACAAAACATGACAAACATCCATGGGAATTATGTCACATAAAATCTCATCTCTATAACCCCCTATCTTAAATTCAACCAAACATTCTTTAGTGACTGTTACCTAATCTCCTTTTTGCTACCATGAGACTTTATATGAACTCAGATGTGAAACTGTCTCCAATTCCATCTTTTCCACCATCTCTGTGGATACTATATTATATGTGCTTCCACTGTCAACTATCACCTTGCATACCCTATCTTTGGTTTTGAAAGAAGTCCTAAAAAAACAATTCCTCTGGACTAGATTCTCCATCTCTTTCTTTGGCTTTAAGATAATTTTCCTCGTCATCAAGGATCTTCCACCTTCTGCATCTTCTGCCTCAACATTTTGCCTCTGCGCTTCTAAAATGTGAGATTCTCCTCCTCCATCCCTTTTTCTATCGGGACATTCCCAAGATTTGTGTCCTATCTTCCCATAGACAAAAAACTTTACTTCACCTCCTCTGCCTCTACCTCTTCCTCTTGCTCGAGGAAAAGTATTCATGTCGGCATATTGTCTTCCCTATGAACTTCCTCCCCTTTTTGGGTGGTTATGAGGTTTCTTCTCTTCATCTTTGGGATTCTGTACTCTGTCCTGGGAAATTGATTTGCCTCTACTCTGACTTCTACCTCTGCCCCTTTGACCTTGCTTTCAAGCAAATTTCTCTTCTGCCTTCAGAGAAACCTGATAAGCATCTTCCACATTTATGATTTTCACCATGCTCATATCTCAGGCCAGTCATGTATTTGGTAACCTTTTCATCATCACTCTCATGATGACCCGCTCTGATGTTAAGTCTATAAAACTCCTTAGTGTATTCCTTCACTGTCATCCCTTTCTGTCTCAAATTTTGCATTCTTCTAAACAGATTGATTTGATAATCTTTGGGTATAAATTTGGCTTTCAACTTCGCTGCCATTCTATCCCAGCTTTTAATTATTTTTTTTCCCTTGTAACACATGTCAGCTTGCAGTTCATCCCACCATAATGTTGCATCCTTTCAGTCTAGTGACTACGTGCTTAACCTTCTTGTCTTCTTTGATATCCTCATAATCGAAGTATTTATCCAGAGCTCTAAAACAATCTAGTAGCTTCTCAATGTCTAATTTGTCTTCATACATCGAAATGTACAACTTTTCTCTAGCACCTATCCTTGCAACAACCTTAAATAGACGTTCTTCTGCAACATCTTTGGCTACAATTTCTTTTGCTCCTTCGTTCTCGCTTTCAACCTCACTGATATCTCCAGTATCAGGTGTTCGTCTCTGTGTTGTCTCCATAGCATCTAATCGAGCACGAAGTTCTCTCATTTCCCTTTCCAAAGCTGGATCGGGTAAAGTTCTGTCTGGACGTCTTCTTGGCGGTATTGTTTCAATATGTCCACGCATAATTCAAATCAAAATTGTTCTTTGTCTTCTCTTTCTTACAGAAAACAATAGTTGTCAGCTCTGATACCACCTAACGCAGAACCCCTACCTTAGCATGGTCTGCTGACCTCTCGATCTATGGATCTTTAACTCCTCTGGGAAGAAATGGCTCCTTGTTCCACACTGGAACCTTCCCGACAACAAATCCACAGGTCCTTCTCAGGAAACAACACCCACATGAAAACGCACTAGGAGTAAGTTTCCCCTCCACGTGACCAATGGTTGTGACCACGAGCCTAACCAAAGGTGCTTCGTGACTTTGGGATCTTGGGTGTTTTGCTATGAGTTCCCCCAGCTCTTCCAATCCCTGAAATCTGAACCAGAGCTTAGCAAACACTAGCTCCTCCCTTTTATCCTCCAACAATATGACCTCTGACTATGACTTTGAGCCCAACTCCCCAAATACTTTGAGACTATACACTTCACAAATGTCAAAATATGATTTACTTCCGTTCTTCCGAACCCAGAACCTCGAGTCCTACTCGTACTAGATCTATGGTCCACTATCTTCTGTGATCCAATGATCGAGATTATTTCTTCACGAATCGGAATTTCGCGACCCACAACTTTCGAAAGTAGCTTCCTCCTCTCTTTCGATTCCTGAAATGTCGATATTCCAGAGTGCCAAATCAATGACTCACCCTCCTTCAAATCTGATGGCTACTATCTCTCTTGATCTTGTGAGTGTTGAAATACTCTCGCTTTAACCTCCCTACAACTCCACTAGATCTAACTATCCATGGATATCGATGCTTCTCCCTCTGGAAATTTCCACCATTCATTCAGGTTCTCAATGAATCCTAGTCTAATGACTCGATGTCAACCCTCCTAAACTTGATTCCACAAGGCGAATTCAACCCTCGTATTTCCTCTGAACTCTCCAAATCTCTATCCTCCCTAAGCTTGGTCTTCCTTGCAACTCAAGGATTCTGAGGAATCCTGCGTGCACCCTTTCCAGCTTCATAATAATCATTGGTTATTCGACAACTCCAAGTCTGCACACTCCTTGGGATAGAAGTTCTTCAACTACTCACTTGGGTTGGACAAGTCTATGACTTCTACCTAGCCTGTGCACACCTTACATGGCTCTGTGCTATACTTTCACTCCTACTTGTATAAGCTAATGTTACCTCTCTTGAGCGTGTTTGAGGTAAAACTCATAAAATTTTCGATGCACTTCTTGAGGACCTTCACTGCACTCCTTGCAGGAATTTTCAGGAAGAGAAACAATTGAAACTTTTACTTTTCTCATAGACTTCATACATTCAACATGAAATCACATATACATGTCATTCAAAAAAATGTGTAACAGAGATTGAAAATAGACTATAAACATACCATTCAATAGATGCATATAGTAACCATAGAAACACCATGAAATTGGATCAAAGCATTCTTATATTAATCCAAGTGCTTATGTACATGATTTCTATAGCAACAACTATCTGTTCATACAATTATACAATCTTTGTTCTTCTCTACTCTCCTATTCTCTCTTGATCTATAGCTTCTACTCATACAATGAGATTGATAATACAATACATCTATGAGGGAGTCTCCTTAAGTTTTCCCTCCTACAATTCTAATCTATTGTAACAACCCTAGTTGAACAAATGTGAAGGATTATTAAGTAAAAATTAATTAGGGGATTAATCGTCTTAAGATGGTATTAATTAAACAGGATAGGTATAATAAAACTAATTAAATAATTATTGATTAACTAATGGTTGCAAATTAATTAATTATTGATTAATTAAACTACCTATTAC